>JAQIXA010002155.1:0-19396 GCA_034699045.1 Nanhermannia cf. coronata Gr-Ori-00579 | reverse complement strand
TTTAGCTTTTGATTTTGAAATGTACTACGAATGTTTTATTTCTTTCATGTTTAAATCGATATCGATAGTTTATTTTTCTTTATAGTTAAATAGTTAGTTTAGGTCATAAATTAAAATTTTTTAATTGAACAGATAGCTATAAAGTTGAGACTTGAAAATATACTTTTGGAAGTACTTTTTGAACATTTTTGAAAATTATATCTAGTACCCTACTCGATCGTACTTTACAATTTATAAACTTAATACTGGACTGCTCTAATACAGAATTAGAAATTAGAATAGAAGTAGATTGTTAGCCGTTACAATTATAATTAAATTAGGTATAAAATTAATTATTAGATTAAGTTTAGAGTTTAGGTATATGAGAATCTTGCGATATTCTATTTTTATAAAATCTAGTACTAGTATGTATAGTGATATAGTGTATAGGTATGGTTTATTCAATTAATTCAGCTCTGAATCTGAAATATCCAATTTGGATTTGGATATGGATCTCAAATTACCAAGTTCATACACAATTTCGGTTTTCAGAACTGAATTTTTATGAATAGGGAATTACGATTATATCTACAGTCTACAGATACCTAACCTACCTATTTTCGATATCTATTTACAAAAACTAATCTACTACCTATGTATTTACTTTGACAATGACAATATAAGTAAGAAAAGAATACGATTGCAACCACAGGAAAAGTCTTGAAATTTAAAACACAGAAAAAAATAAAAAACGAAAGTCTACTAGGTAGGTAATCATATTATTTCTTTACATTTGACGCTACGTGTACGAGTATATACGTGTATTTTATAAAAATCTCTTTTCTGTGTAATAAAATATATTTTATAAAGTACTTATTATACTTATGGTCTATTCATATTTCATATAAATCAGCTCTGAAGTATTCAATTTGTCCTTAATTTATAAGTAAAATTCAGGCTAAAATAGATTTTTCGGCTTCTTCGGTTGTAATAAATGAATAGACCATAAGTACAGTATGATACAAGTATCCATTCAAGTTATAATTTTAAAGTATTAATTAAGTTTTAATTAAGTATACATACCTGTCCTGATAACAGTTTTACTTGTGTATTCTGTGTCTTTTCATCAAATCAAATCTTTTGATGAGCTGCTGTGAAGCATTTGCAAAGTTTTTCCCATTAAAACTCTCTGGAATTATGGAAGGTGCAACAAAATTAAATATTTTATCAACGGCTTGTACATACGCTGAATTATTTTGAAGTTGTCCAAGTCCAGTAGTAATTGAGTGAGCACTAGAATTTGACGAAAATCTTGAAGAATTTCCCTGATTTTGATGTAACTGTTGGTGTTGATGATGCTGCTGCTGCTGCTGTTGATGATGGTGGTTATGATGTCCCTGATTATAAATTGGTTGATTTAAATGCATTGGTATATTTAAATGTTGTGGTAACATATCATGATGACTATTATGAGATGATTGGTGTATTTCCTTTTGGAAATCTATGTTGTTAAAATTTGAAGATGTTGGCATTGAGTTACTTCCTGTTGTCAAGTTATGAAATCCAGAAGAATTTTGGTGTTGAGGCTGTTGAGGTTGAGATTGCGGTTGCTGCTGCTGTGTTTGTTGTTGTAGTAAATGTTTAATATGGATTTTTGAATGTTTTGTCAATTGATTTTTCTCGGCGAATGCCTTAGAACACGTTTTACAAATATGCTGCTTAACTTTCACAGCATTACCAGTACCAACATTGTTTGTATTGGAAGTGGAAGTGGAAGTAGAAGAGTTGCTGTTATTATTCAATGGATTTATACTTAAGTTGAAGTTGTTTGAATGAATTTGCATTATATGAATTTCCAATTGTTCTAAATAAAAAAAATAAAAAATTGGTTACATATAGTAAGTAGGAACTACTAGGAACGGTACACAATGTACTTGAATGTACCTACACAAATATTTTAAAAAATGTAAATACCTCTAGTTTGGAATTCCCAGCCTTCATATGGGCACTTATTTAAGGTGATCAATTGAGAAATAGTATTATTTGATGTTGTTAATTGAGATTGAGATCGAATATTATTACTTTCTTCACAACCATTCACATTTCCAGCTCCGTTAGAATTTGAAGTATTATTATTATTATTTGTTAACTTGTCATGAACTCTTTCTTTATGTCTATAAAAACAGATTTTATTATTTGATTTATATTATAATTTATAATGTACTTCAATTCAGTAGAATTGGATAATGAATCTCGAGCTTTAATTTACCTTTTGAGATTATAAGAAGAACACAATTCAGTTCCGCATTTTGGACAAATATATTTCTTAGTCTTCTGGTGAAATTCTCTATAAAAATAACAAGAATAAGAATAAAATGATGTAGATTAGGATTAGGTGATAAGCCTACAAATGCTGAATGGTCATTTATCAATTTTTAGTGGCCTATCTTTATAATTACCTCAAGTGACGAGTAAGGTTACATTTTTTGGCAAATTCTGCAATATAAAATAAAGTCATTGGTAGATACTAAAATGCCTAGATTTAATTTTTAATATAAATTATTACTTACCTTTTCCACATAATCCACAGTTGACTTTCTTCTCCTTCAAATGGTATTCGGAGAAATGTCGAGTAAGGTTGTATTTGCTCGCGAAAGGCTTCCTGCACATCTCACAGCAATGCTTGTTCAACTAGAAATAAACAATTACACACAATTAATCATCTATAAATCTGTAATCTTGAATGCTAATATTTTTAAAACTTACTTTATTGATGGTTAAACCATTGTTCATCACTCCTCCATCCTTTTGACTCATTTCCATTTGACCTTTGTTGAACGATTGCGTATTTGAGTTTGACGTCGAGGTCAAATTATTATGATTCAATAATGATACAGACATTGTTGATTTCAAGTCTCACAGTCTCAAGTTAAGTCAATTAATAAAATTTCAAACTTACACTATACTAACAGCAAGCACAAACTAATTATCAAGTTATGGTCCATTTCTCAAATCTTGGATATATCCAATATCCAGTATTGCAGGAATTCGGTCAGTTTTGTCCAGTCAGCCGAATCTGGCCATTTACTAATTGTTACATCGCATCACAAGACAAAAACTAGAACAATTTTAATTTAAAAAAAATTAAAATTCCAATTCCAAACCAAATAATAACCAAAAACCATTTTTGAGTTTTAAAATGCGATAATAGAGCTACAGAACGGGTTTTAGGAAAAAAGAAAAAACTAATCGATCGAATCGTTTTTTTTGGCTTTTTTTGATCTAGCTCAGCTCTGAAAAGCCAAATTATAATTATATAGCCTTAATTTTCAAAGCAAATGTCCGGTTTCTTATTTTGTGCGAGCGAAGCGAACACTTACTATTCAACTTTGCTTGAACTTTGTCCGCCTGTCTGGTCCAGAGGATAAAACTCGAAAACTAATGGACCGATCTTAACCAAACTTAGCTTGAAGGACCCCCATAGGGTCTCGGTGTGCCATTTCGACAAAAAAGCCAGGTGGCAAAACCCCTTGCGGTGCTGCGGACCCTTTAAGGGTCCGCCGGAACCGCAAAAATTTTTATTTGATAAAAAAGTTCCCCATGCATGCAAAGATATATCTATATGGTTCCCGGAAGGAACGGGAAAAATTTTATTTAATAAAAAAAACATTTCGTAGCTCGCACAATTAATCAACTTCTAGTGAGTTGATTAAAGCCTAGTTATAGTAATAGTTCGACCATTTTTGGGATAATAGTTAGTATGATAAATTACGATTGTATGCTATTTTTAAATTCTATACAACATTTTTAATACAAACATTTACACATGATCATAATTTCAAGTAGGTAATAAAATATATAGTCATAATTATATTGTTAGCTTATTGATTTACTAATCAATAATGTCATGATTTAAAAGATTTTGATAAATTTTGAACAATATTACTTAATCAGAATCTTCTGATTTCGATCTTGACTTTGACTTTGATTTCGATTTCAATTTGGAAGGTTTTTTCTTTACTACTGAGGGACTTTTACTTTTGCGTTTATTTTTACTTTTAGATTTCTTTGACTTCTTCTTTTTACTTTTCTTCTTTTTCTTCTTTTTAATCTCTGCTGCTTTGTCTTCAGCTGCTGAAGAGGATTTCGATGATGAGGAAGTATTGCTTGAATGCCTGTGACGCCTTGATCTTTGTAGAATATTATTGATGTCATCATCATCAATTATGCGCATTGGACTTGGTGTTGTTTCATGACTGTCATCATCATCATCATCATCGTCATCATCATCTTGAGAAGTCTGTCTGTGCCTTTTTTCTCGCTCCCTAAAAAGAAATCAAATTTTTTTTGTAGGGTATTTAAACTTTAAATATATACTTATATGTCAAAGTCAAAGGCTTGGGACTTTATGTAAACTTGTTAATTATTATAGATAAAAAAACATACCT
The DNA here is from genome assembly GCA_034699045.1 of Nanhermannia cf. coronata Gr-Ori-00579. Classification (NCBI taxonomy): domain Eukaryota; kingdom Metazoa; phylum Arthropoda; class Arachnida; order Sarcoptiformes; family Nanhermanniidae; genus Nanhermannia; species Nanhermannia cf. coronata Gr-Ori-00579. The sequence goes on along the minus strand of JAQIXA010002155.1, from coordinate 14,969 downwards.
TCTTCTATATTTAATGGTCATTTCTCTCAGGCTTTCTTCTCTTTCAATGCGTTCAGTCTCGAGCCTTTGAAGTCTCTCCTTTTCAACCTCTTTATCTTTACTCAACTGCTTACTCAGAGCTGACTGCATTCTTTTCTTAAGCTTTTCTTGTGGTGTCAAATTCACAGTTGCAGCTGTACTAGTACCACTAGTACCACTAGTAGTAGGATCACACTCACTATTCAAAGATATAGATGCGAAGGTTGGCTTTATTATCTTGATTGGATATAATTTCGGATCTTTCGGAGTCTTAATCTTAATAGGCCGAGCAAAGAAACATGATGATGGAACCTATAATTTTTTTTCGCGAAACAAAATATAAATAAACTTGAATTAGTTTATGATTTCTAAGTAGATAGTAAAATCATCCTAAATTCAAAAAATAAATATCAAATTCATTATTTTATCAATTTCATTAAATTAATATAATATATTATGTAATGTATTCATTTGGGGAACTCTAAAAAATGTAAAAGCAAAAAAGTGGTTCGGCATATAATTGTTTTTCTTACTGACTTGAACTGGTGAATCACTATTATTAATTTCGTCGATATCCATCGCTTCTTCTCCCACTTTCTCTCTTTCACCAACTTTCTTTCTACTAGTATCCCTTTCTCGACCACGACCACGACTTCGACTTCTTGAATTAGATTTACTTCTACTTCGACTACTTCTTGATCTTGATCTTGACCTTGATCTTCGGCTCCTGCTAGATCTTGATGAATAAGTTGAATATGAAGTTGATCTCCTGGTCCTGGAATATGACCTCGATCTGCTATGTCTACGTTTATAATCACTACTGCTGCTACTTCTACTTCGACTTCTTGATCTTGACCTACTACTCCTCGATCTTGATGAATACGATGAATATGAAGATGATCTCCTGGAATATGACCTAGATCTGCTGTGTCGACGTCTATAACGACGCTCACTACTACTACTTCTTCTTCTATCTCGACTTCTATATCTAGATCTTGACCTCGATCTTGAATAATCTGAAGATGAAGATGATGAGGATCTTTTTCTTCTACTCCTATATGATGTTTCTTCTTTGCGACCATAATACCTTCGATAATTTTCCAATTTCTTTTCCTGTTCATTATTATGTTCTTTCTCTTTCTGTTGGTGTTCATATGGTACACTAGCTTCACCATCACCACCCGTTGTTGAAGAAACGCCCTCAAATGATGTGATAAATGTTATTTGCTCCTCACTTTCACTGGAACTTGAGCTTGATTTCTTATCTGGTGATTCTGATCCACCATTTTTAGTATTCCCATTAAAATCTTCTTGTAGAAATGTAGTTGAGGTTGGTAGAGGTGGTAAATTAGAACGAATTTGATTTCGTAGACTTCGATAGGATCTTCGATTTCCTTTTCTACCGCCCTATATTGTAAGAAATGACAACATTAGAATTATGAATTATGAATTTTATATACAAGACTAGTGATTAGAACTTACAGGTAGATTAGCTTCTTGCTGTTTTCGTAATTTCTTTTGTTCTTCTTCTTGTAATTTGGCTAATTTCATATTTTCCTTTTCATTCATTTCATTATTGAAATATTTCATAAAATCTCCTGGTCCTAAAGCAAATTTTTCACCAATTACATTTAATTCAGCATCCTTTTTAATTATATCTCCTTCAGTAATGATAAGATCTATAATAAAATATCAAAAATAGAAATGTTTTTAAATTAGGTAAAATTTAAGCTTTTTAATTTTAACTTTTGCATACCAAAATCTACTTCTTCTAAATCCTCATCATCTAAATCTTCGTCTACATCTTTTTCTGGCTCTTCAAATTCCATGACAGAACTCAGTGTCCCTGCATTTGGGGTACTATCATCGTAATTATAATTAAAAGCAGCTGCATTTTTACTAGCTTTCTTGGCTTGTTTTCCCGAACTAATACTAGTACTTTGATTGTTTCGAACGCCTCCAGTTGCTCCATACTGTTCTTCGATTTTTATTTGTTGCAGAAATTTCTCTTCAGTCGTTCCCAATGCTTCTGATTGAATTAGTATTCGATACCTTAATAAAATAGATAACAAAACAGTTTTGAAATTTTCATTGCACTAAATATCAGAATCAGAATCAGAAGTTGTATTAAATTTATTAACTTCTTAGCTTACCTTTCATAATTTAATTGAGATTCTGATATCTTCAAGGAGCTTTCACTACCAGGTAATTTGGGACCATAAGTATGAATAACATCAGGAGGTACATCTTTTACTTTTTTACTTCCCTCAACTTCTGATATATAATCTAAATGTGCTCGAACATCGAATCGATCAATCATTATGTCTTTGTTCTCATTCCAAGGCATCCTAAAATAAAAAATAAATGCACAATTACAATCAAAATTACAGCACAGCACAATATAATGAAAAAAAATATAGGTAGACAGGAACTTACAAACAACTCTCAGCTTGCTGTGAAATTTGAGCATCCATATAGATTTTCGATCTTCTCCCGTGAACTTGAATAAATTGAGCTGGATCAGCTGTATAAAAATATATCAGGAATTAAAATTATGCGACCATTTAAATAGACTAGTAAAATCTTTGTAAAAATAAATTATTTGTTAATTAATTAATTACCTTTGAACTTTTCATAAAATTCTCGTCTCCTTTCAGCCCTGTAAAAAATATAAAAAAATTATTAACTAATCGAATAAAATCAAAAAACGCCTTGCTTGCAATGCAATGAGTAATGGCAATGAAATGGATTACATAAAGATTTATCCTATACATGATGACATGAATAAATATTCAACCGTATCCAATCCAGCATACTAGATTTTAACTAAATCAGCTCGAAAAAAGTTGATTTTGACCTCATACTTGAATATAATTTACCTTAATTTAAGTATTGCAAATTACAGATTGTTTAACTAGAAAACTGGCCATGCAAGCTGCAAGGGTAGAAATTGAGTTTTTTGGGATCTATCACATATAAATCTAACTCTAAACACGTTAAACTACTCAGCTAAGACTAAAATGACTACGTGGTCTAATGGATAATCAACCAGCTTACCCTGCTTATTTTTGAATAGTTATAGCATAAATAATTTTTAATTATCATATACTTACATAGAAAAATGATCATTTCAGACCATAAAAACCCGAATTTTGACCTCCTCTTCAACTTCATACTATACATCTATATTTGACAAGTAAAATTGAGGTCAAAATCGGGTTTTTCAGGCTTCTTACTAACTATTAAAAAAGCATAAACTAGTGGCTTATGGACATGAAAAAAATGAAAAATTACCTTTTTTTAAAGTCAACAATCATCCCCCTTAGCTTCTTCTCTTGTCGTCGTGCTTCCGCCCACATGATTCAGCTCGGAAAAACAAGTTTTCGTACCCCTAAATGCAATTAATTAAAATTAAAACAGATGGTTAAAAACTATAATTAAAAAATTAAAAGGTAAAAATTTTTATTAGGAATATTTCAGTTAGTTTTCAGATTTTGCCTTTTGGTAAAAGCCCCTATAAAAAGCCTAGACTTTCAGACTACCTATACCTATACTAATATCCCTATAGTCTAGCCTATATAGAAATGTATAGGACTACTATACAAAATCCTATACACTCCCAAAATTTTTGTTTTTTGCTCAAAATATATCCAATTTTTTTAATTATTTATATCAATTAGTGCCATTATTATTTATAATTAAAGTTGACCTTTAGGTGGTGTCAAGTGGGACAGGTATAATGGCCACAGTACCATCGTTGGAACAGGTAAAAATCATTTCCTCATCATTTCCTCTTTAAAATTTCCAAGATCATTTCGTAATCAAAGTGTCAAATTAAATGTCATTAGAATAGTCATTGCATAGTCAGGGTCATGTCAGTAAAATTTCTATATTAAGGTATCTTGTAGACTGTTTTACTTATCCGTAAGACGTCTTATCTCTAGGGACATTTACCATTATAAATTTGTAATTATAATGACATGCAATGGTAAGGGATCCTAAATTAGATTTTAGAGAGATTAATGAAATGAAAAAGTAGGTAGGTACTTTATTATATTTTAGAAGTTTTGCTTTAACTGTACTTACCTATACCTGCTTATGAGTAATTGTAATGAGTATGTTTCTGATTTTGATGTATTCTTATAGATTGCTGGAAAACAGTATAAATTGTACGATGCCTACTACCATCAAATCATTCTTCAGTTGGGAAATCCAAGTGTAAATGATCAGCTCACTATTCCAGCACTGGATGCAGCTAAATTCCTAAAGAAATCATCGCTCTCTGATGCTATACTGTCTCGGATATGGGATTTATGCGATTATAATTCTAAAGGTAATTTTGTCCTTATTTTATGTTTTTAAAAAACCATGAACGACTTGTTATTGGACATAAATCATTAACCCTTGTCTTTCTATTTATTCAGGTGTTTTAGATAAAAGTGGGTTCTTTCTGGCATTAAGATTAATAGGTATGTAGTTTTAAATATTTAACTGAGTTTAATGAGATGGTAGATAGAAGGTTGTGTTGTGGTTTTATGTAATGAAATTTTTGTTTTAATAGCACATGCACAAAATGGCTTAAAAGTTGATATACAGACTATTGCTATGAGTGGACCTAACGATATCATTCCAGAGCCTAAAATAATGGTGAGTTGTGTGTGAGTTTAATGTTAATGTAAATCAATTTTAACTGTTTTTAAATGTTATTTATTAGGGTGGTCCACCACCTATGACACAACAACAAGCTCAACAAATGGATCCACAAAAAGCAGCAAAAATGCAACATTGGAAAGCAAAATTTTTACAATTAAGTTCTTCGTCACCAACTGGAAAAATCCCCGGTAAGATATTCGAAATAGAATAATATTACAAGGTCTAAATTCTAAAGATTTTTTTAAATTTTAATTCTAGGAGCAATTGCAAAGCCTCTTTTAATGGACTCAAAATTGCCAATTGATAAATTAGGTCAAATCTGGGATTTGAGTGATGTTGATAAAGATGGTGAATTAAGTGAAACAGAATTTTATACTTGTTTAGACCTCATTGAAAGAATGCAACAACAATTACATGCACAACAGCAGCAACAACAACAACAAGCAATGGCTAATGAAAGTCAACAACAACAGCAATCTCAAATAGTTCAACCAGTTCAACCTCCACAACAGTCATCTCCAATTATACGAAGACCATCTTTAGCAGCACAGGAGCCAGCTCCAACTAATAGTTTTATTGTATCTTCAGAAATGCACATTCGTTACGAATCAATGTTCAAAATGGCAGATGCCGATAAAGATGGATTTGTCAATGGTCTTGAAATAAAGGATTTATTTCTACAAAGTGGGTTAAATGTAAGTATCTTTAAATCTTTTACTAATAGCACAAATTAAGTACTTATATAACAAACGGATTTTTATTATTTACTATTTAGCAAACAGTTTTAGCACAGATATGGAATTTAGCTGACACTGGTAATTTTTTATTTAAACCTTTTTTATTAAAAAGTAATTAGGATAAATTTTTTTAAAAATATATGTATTATCTAAATAGGAAAATCTGGAAAGTTAACATTTGAAGAGTTTACTGTATCAATGTGGTTTATTGAGAGTATTTTAAGAGAAAGTAAAAATCCCAATTCAACATTCAAACTACCAAATCAATTAGAAGAATATCCAAATATGATTGACTATATACAAAAAAGGACGTTAGTTGGACCTACAAGAGTGTCAGTATCTGGTGGTGGGTCAATTACATCGTCAAGAAAAAGTAGTTTCAGTGCTCAATCGGATACAGCTGAGCTACCATCATCAGAATGTCAATTAGTTCAAAAAGAAATACTTGAATTGAATGAAGAAAGACAAAAATGGCAATACGAAATTATGGCGAGAGAATCAGAGAAAAAAGTCAAACAAGGTGAAGTTGCCAGTTTGAATTCAGGTAATTCTATTTTATTTAACAATATTTTATGCAAATTCAAATTCATCTGTTTTAATTAAGAATTGGATACGTTGAGTGCAACTTTAAAACAATTAGAAAATCAAAAGAATTTGGCTGGGACTAAATTGGGTATGTTAAAATATTTATAAGCAAGATATAAAAAAGAATCTAATTTATTTACTTTCATTTTAAAGGCGAGTTAGAAGCTCAGGTAAATAAATATACTTTTCTAGTATTATGTACTCGATAAGTAAATAGTTTATGAAAAAATGATTTGTGAATTTTTTCTAGGTTATTAACCTAAGATCACAACATGCAACTCAAGAGGAAATCTTAACAAAAACTGAATCAGAAAATCAAGAAAAGTCAAATGAATTATCAAATCTTGAATTAGAACAAATACAAATAGAAACCGAACTTGTTCGAATCACAAAAGAAAACGAAATGTTGAATGAAAAGCAGACAAATTATAATTTAAACTTCAATCATTTTACAACAAGGAAGAATGATCTTGATTTATTAAAAGAAAATATGACAACTCTCATTGAAAAGTATGCAAAGTGTATTGAAAATGGAGATTTTTATACATTAACTGAAAGTGAGTAAAACAAATAACATTATACCTACCCATAATATTAATATTTTGATAAAAATTGAAAATATTTTTACTCATTTATATAAACTTTCTGTAGATGACTTAAGGGATTTGGGATTTGAACTCGAAGAATTTGAAATTGAATACGACAAGTTTAATCGTAGTTTCGAAAATCATTTAGATGAAGACAATTCAGGTGGAAAAGCTGATCCATTTGCTGCAGCAAATAATAATAATAATGCAGTTGTTGGTCAAGATTTTTCACAAACAAATTCACAAAATTGGAATGAGCCATCGTCAGATAATCAACATCACTTTGCGGGAGCTAATCAATCATGGGATACACCGTTTGGGCAACCTGCTGATCCATTTGCACCCAGTGCAGCCAGTGCACCAAGATCACCTGGTCAAATGCCAAAATCTCCGGCTGGTGATGCATTTGGCCATGAACCATTTGCTGCAACAACACCAACAATGTCAGATCACGGACATGCAGCAAATGCACCCCCTGTTCCATTACCACCTAAGAAAGTTCCTCCATCACGACCAGCGCCACCAAAATTAGGTCCTGCAAGGCCACCTCCACCTAAAAAAGCACCGACACCTACTCCCGATGCCCAACCGGCATCTCCTGCAGATGACAATTTCGCTAATTTTGCAGATTTTGCTAATTTTGATGATCAGGTTGGTTAATTTTTCTTTATTTTATGATTTCAATTTTTCTTTTTTTCTTTTCTTTATTTATTTTCTTTTTGTTTCATTTTTGTTATTTTTTATTTTATTTTTCAACTTTAAATTTCAAAAGTCTACAAGAAATCGATTCAAATCAAGCTCTTCAATTTCATCAAGTAATAATAATAATGTGAAAAGTGGTGGTGGCGGTTGGAAATTAAATTTGAGAAAGAATAACAGCACGAGTAAATACGACAGTTCATCATCAATTGCAAGAAAAATGAAGCCTTTAAAGATCAACGATAATTTTCAGATAATGAATACTTTTTCAAATTCTTCCAATAATAATAGCGATATGAACAGCATTTTTGCAGCAAATAATAATGATACAACAAATTCATCCAGAAATAATAACTTTAACAATAAAAATTTAGTCGAAAATAGAGCAAATAATACTAATACTAATAATAATAAGAATCCTTTATCATCAATATCAAGTACTACTACATCTTCTACTGTAAGAGATAATTATGAATTCCTTGAGTTTAAAGAGGATCCCTTTAAGAATTATGAGGTTCGTTATTTTAATATATTTTTATTTACCTCCTAAGTATTCATATAATCAGATCTGTAAAGCCAGATTTTGGCCCCAATTTTATTTCAATTTCAATTGAATTTTAGTAGAATTGAGATCAAAATTTACCAGAGCTGAATAGACTACCTATACCTCAAATTTCAAATCTAAAATTTTGGCAAGATTTTGCAAAGTAAAATCTAATATCTACAAGTATACCTTGCAAAATCCAGGCTAAAATTTGGTTTTCAGAGCTGAATTAACACTAATAATAACACTAATCTAATCTAATTTTTTTCTTACAGTTTGTAGATCGTATCAATATAAATAGTGATATGGATTTCTTTTCAAGTTCTCAAACTAATTCATCAACTACTACTAATCATAATCAAGTAAAAACAGACAATTTTAATTCTTCTGATTTCTTTTTTAATTCAGATGCAAATGATCCTTTTAAATGATAAATAAGTACTTAGGTAAATATCTAAATGTATAGCAGGCATTGTACTACTATTACCTATATTATATTTGATATTAATTTATAAAAATTACCTAGCTTTAAAAAAATGATTGTATTTTATTGTAATTGTGCTCTATACTTGCCTGAAAAAACCTTATACCTAGGAATATCATAAAAATTAAATTCTTTTATCAGTAGAATCAGAAAATAAATGAGAGAATTATACTAATTAAAAATGAATACCCTGCAATAAGTTTATTTTATTTTACTATGTATAGTACCTACCTACTTGTTATGAGTTTAAAACTTACCTACTTTTTAGAAAAAACAGATTTTGGCCTCGTTTCGAATTTTGAAATATCTAATCGTAAAGTAAAGTAACTTGGATTTTTCAAAGCTGAGTTGATTTTGCACAATTTATTTATCCACATAGGTAAGTTGTATAATACAATATTAAAATAGAATATAAATACATACACATCATAAACAAATTACCTAACTGTATTAATTGTTTCTAATTCTAATAATGCCTTTTAATTTATAAATTAGTGTATCGACTCTTTTTTTAGTTGGAAGATTAGATCTTTGGGGAAAAAATCATTTGATTCAGATGTGAAAAACTGAATTTTGGTCTCAATTAAGTTCATAATCCGGTCCTTCAGTGCTAAATTAAATGATCAGCTAAATTAAGTCCTATTTTTTTGAGAATAGAAATAACTTAATTGACAAATCGATCGATTATAAACTACAAACAAACACAACTATCATTTTTAATTACAATTATATAAAGCTTATAATTTGACGAAATTTTGGAATTTTTATACAATGAATTTAGTTCATATAAATATTAATATAATGTACCTTACCTAACTTATTTATATCATTTTTTTAATTAAAGAGTATAAACCACCAAGATTTTAAGATTTTGATCCTTAATTATTAAATTACTATTATCTACCTAGACTAAACTGAAATTTTATAAAGTAGAGTTATTTTTTTATATCAAATCTAACTTCAATTCGAATAGGTATTATAATAATATGTAATAATAATATTCAATTTTTTAAATATAAATGTAGTAATAGGTAGTGTAGATGATAATTTATATTTCATAGGTATAAATAATAATTACTTTTTCCATCCAGAAAAAAGTAAAAATTAAATTAAGAAAAATTTTATACTTCTTTTTAAATATATTTTGTTAATTATAAAGGTCATCCTCCTCTTCATTCTGTTGACCACTTGGAGGTTGTCGACCAGGCTGACCACCACCGCCACCACCACCACCACCTGGTGGCCCAGGAAATCTAGAATAAAACAAATAAGAAAAATTAAAAATCATATACCTACATACTCTTGGTATATATTTTGTATTTACCTAAAGTTATTTCCAAATCCCCGAGATTGTTGGAGTGTTTGAGCGAACATTTCATATCTTCGAATGTCATTGTCCGACACTGACCGACGAGCGAATTTCATTGCTCTAGAATATTAAATGATATAATTTTTTTTAGTAAAGATAAAAAGACTATGTAGATGTAGTACTATTAGGTAATAACTTACTCTTCAAAATGAGCTCGAGTAATTTCTGGGACTGGATCTTCACCTTCATCATCATCAACCTAATTAAGTAATAAAAGATATAAATTACAAACAGGGTATAAAAAATAGCATGAAAATCTCCAGTTCCCATTAACTTACTTCCATATTTTGCTGACGTTCTTTTTCACGACGAATCTCAGCTTCGATAGATTGACGAATGGCCAATTTACATGCACGTTGGCAAATCTCTGTTAGATCTGCGCCAGAAAAACCTGAAACATTTCAATAATAAATATTTAAATTAAATTTAAATTAAATTTAAGTAAGGACAAAACTAGTTGAAAATGAAAAAAACCTGTACTTTACCTTGTGTAACCTTAGACAAATGAGCGATTTCAATATCTTTCGAGATTGGGGATTTCCTCAAGTTGGCTCTGAAAATAGCTAACCGTGAACCTTCATCTGGCAATGGGATATAAATCAATTGATCTAAACGTCCAGGACCTGTAAATTAATTTTAAAAATTACTCATTATTATATTAGAGTTGGTTGGTCTCAAGTCGTAAGTAAATATTTAAAGTAAATGTAGATTATATTAAGTCAAAGCAAAGCAAGTGAACAAATTGAAAAAAACTTTTATCAATTTAACTTACGTAAAATTGCAGGATCGATAATATCTATAAATAAAAATGAAAATAAATTAAGCATTATTGATTGACTGTTTCTTTAAAAAATTGTTTTTTTATTAAGTAGTAAGCAAACCTGGGCGATTTGTAGCTCCAATTATAAATACATTCTTCTTTGATCCCATGCCATCCATTTCAGTAAGAATTTGATTAATGACACGATCTGCTGCACCTCCAGCATCACCAACTGACCCACCACGAGCTTTAGCTATTGAATCCAATTCATCGAAAAACAGTACACAAGGTGCTGCTGATCTTGCTGCAAAAGTCATGAAATATTCAAGTATTAGAAAATACAAAATAATAATTCATTAGATTAGGTTAGGTATTCGTTACTTACCTTTATCAAACATATCTCGAACATTTGCTTCTGATTCACCAAACCACATAGTTAACAATTCCGGTCCCTTGACACTGATGAAATTAGCTTGACACTCGTTCGCAATTGCTTTAGCCAATAAAGTTTTTCCGCAACCTTAATAAAAATTGAAATATAAAGAAAGTTCGACTGTTGTAGAATAATTTATTAAATGTAAAATTACAAACCTGGTGGCCCTATAATAAATTTAAAAAAAATTGAATTAAATCACAGTACAATTACAAGTTTAATAAACTGATATAAATATAAAGAAAAACTAACCGTAGAAAAGTACTCCTTTAGATGGTTGCATACCGAATTTAAGAAACTTATCAGGATATTCAACTGGGTATTGGACTAACTCTTGAAGCTCACGTTTCACATTTTCTAAACCACCAATATCTTCCCTATAATAAAAAAATAAAACACATGAAATATTCTGTATAAACTTAAATAGCATTTTCATATTTTTATGCTACAATTAGGTAATTTTACAAATTACTTACCAGGATACTGTTGGAACTTCAACCACTGTTTCACGAAGAGCAGACGGCGATGATTTACCCATTGCATATCTGAAGTTATCCATTGTAACAGCAAGCGAGTTAAGAACTTCCGCATCAATTGTATCGTCTTCGAGATCAATCAAGTCCATTTTTTCACGAATTTGTTGAAGAGCAGCTTCAGAGCATAGAGCAGCCAAATCAGCACCAACGTGACCTAATTACACAAATTATAAATGAATCATTAGACTAGTGACTAGAAAAAGTAATTTATAATTAAGGATAAGTAGAATTTTTTTTATTAATATAACTTACCGTGACTTTCTGCAGCGATCTAATGGTAAAATAAAATAATCATATTAAATATTGAAATTAAAATTATTTTTATAGCCATACCTTTTCTAGATCTACATCATCAGCTAATTTCATATTCTTCGTATGAATACGAAGGATCTCTAGACGACCAGTTGCATCTGGGATTCCGATATCGATTTCTCTATCAAAACGACCAAACCGACGAAGTGCTGGATCAATAGAATTTGGACGATTCGTCTAGCACACACACAAGAAAAATAATCAATAAATTTAAAAATCTTGTTATGTTATTGTCCCAAAAATATCTTTGTGTTTACTTACAGCTGCCATTACAATGACATGAGAGCGTTGTTTGAGTCCATCCATAAGTGTTAATAATTGAGACACGATCCGACGTTCTACTTCGCCATGAGTCTAATTAAAAGAAAAAAATAATTGCTAATATGATAAATAAAAATAAACTAGAACTTCAATTATTACCTTTTCCCTTTTAGGAGCAATGGCATCAAGTTCATCAATAAAGATGATACTGGGCGAATTTTTTTCGGCTTCTTCAAATGCCTTTCGCAAATTACTTTCAGACTCACCAGCCTATTAAAAATTGTTAAATAAATAATTTTAAGATACTATCATAAGGTATTTAGATAAAGATAAACTTACGAGTTTTGACATAATCTCTGGACCATTGATTAGAAAGAAAAAGGCTCCAGTCTCATTAGCTACTGCACGAGCAATTAGAGTCTTTCCAGTTCCAGGTGGTCCTAAAGCATTCAATTATAAATTAAATATATAAACACACATTTTAAATTTTATAATTCGACAAGAACAAACCATATAAGAGAATCCCTCTAGGTGGTTTAACACCTATAGCTTTGCTAAAATTTAAAATTTAGAATATTATTTATCTTTTATTAATAAGCAAAATCAATTATACATATTAGTTAAAAATGTATAAAAATTACTTACAAAAGTGATGGATGACGAAGTGGCAATTCGACCATTTCTTTGAAAAAATTAGAAATAAAATTAGGTTCTTTATCTTTTTATAAAATTAATGACTGAACTGTGAATGATACTTACCTTTGATTTGTGCCATTTGCTTACGACAACCCCCAATATCGTCATAGCCAACTTGATTTAAGGCTTCTTCTTCCTCTTCACGTTTAATTGGATCACCCTCACAATGAATTATCGTATCTAATAAAAGAAACGAACATTTAAATTACAACCTTTATAAAGTCAAAATAATTTAATTTACCTGGAGCAACAATGCAGAATGGAGAAGGATCAGTCTCGACAACTTTAAATTCTACAGCTCGCATGCCACCTCTTGCAATGAAAACATCACCTTTATGTATTGGTCGATAAGCTTCTAAGAAATAAGGTTTTAAAAAAACTTCAAATAGGTTCCCAGTTATGCCTTCGACTGTATCATCAATGGGTAATATGTGAACACGTTTGCCATACAATACGTCAGGACATGATTGAATCGAAACAACTAAAATGAAAAGAATAAAAAGAATAAAAAGGTTAATAGCATTAGTACTTAGGTATATAGATTAAGTAAAGTAATTTAGACTTACCATCACCAAGTCGAACACGTAAATTATTCCTTACAACGCGATTCATTTTTATCTTATCTTCTGGACAAGCTTCATCTGACAGAACTATACAGACTGTCTCACGTCTTCTCTTCCCCTTCAAAAGTACAGTATCACCTCGAAATATGTCCAAGGCATCCATTTTAGACTATAAATATTAAAACCAAAAAATGTGGATTAATTTCTCCTTATCAATACTACTAATACTTATCAAAAAAATTTAATATCCAATCTTACTTGCGAAAGAGCAACAACCGAATTGTCATCAGCTGTAATGCAATGTCAAAAATTGTTAAATCATACCATAAAATAAACAAAATATATATATTTCTAATATCATTTCAATTCGGCTCTGAAACACCCGATTTTGACCTCGGTACAAGTAAATACATGTATGAGGTCAAATCAGGTTTTACAGAGCCGAACTAAATAAACTAGAGCAATAAAGAATGATTAATTTAATAGTAAAAACTTACTTGCAGATTCTTCAACCATCAGACGATTTGGTTTATCTTTCTTCTTTAGAATCGCGGTGGCCAAGTCAGGAGAAGCAGTGCTAGAACAAAAAAAAAGTCAAAATGTCAATCAGCACCATTATTACGTCCCCATGTCCATGTCCATTGATACTTACCTTTTACCGGGTGGATTATTTGGATCCGACATATTGACCAATGTACTAAAAAATACTATAAAAATGCTGTTACAATCCTCAGCTAGCTCTTATTGACGAATTGACGATCTAATGGCTTAAAGAATGAGGGTTGGCCCCTACAATACAAATACAAAAAAAGCAAAATAAATGATAATGATTAATAATGGTAAAATGTAAAATTAATTTTGATCTTTTGTACTTGAGTGACGAAAAAAGTACAAAAACCGAATGTGGCAAAATTTTGAGCAAAAAAAACTCGAGTAAATGTGGAAATAAAAGGTCAAATTGTAACTGTAGTAATAGAACTATGAATAATTAATGAATTTAATTAAAAAATAATTGTCGATGATTTTGATGGATGAGAAATTGCGAGAGACAGAGAAAGAAATCGAACGATGACTTTGTAAAAAATTGGAAAAAACTTTTTTAGTGATTCGTGTCATAAGGATTTGTAAAGGCTTCGAGTCCATCTATCGTATCGTACAGCTGAGTTTACTATAGTAAATTTTGTGACCCGTTCAGAGAAAATGGGGCTATTTCAACCCTAATAAAACTTTGATGTTTATATTTATGACCTTTTTTGACCTCGATTTATTAAAATTGTAGATTATTTTTTGCCTCAAGCTTACGCTTCAGCTTATCTATATAGAAGAAATCGTGAAATGAGGAAATAAGGACCATTTTCTCTATAAAATTGACACCTTTGGTGTTTTTGACCTTTTTTGACCTTGCTTTTCATTAAAATTGTAAATCATTTTTATGGCTTTAATTTACATTAATTATGTAGTAGGGTATAAGAATTAGAATCTTCAAATTGTGACCGGGTCAGAGAAAAATGGAGCTTAAAAATATGTTTTTATACTAATTCGACGATTAATAGCTTTTAGATCTTTATTAAACTTGTGCTAAGATAACCAAAGTCTTTTTATCTTTAATAAAAAGCTAAAAAGCAACTCCAACTTAACTGCTAGATTAAACTAGCACTTTAATTGACTTAATCTTAGTTAATTCTAACAAATATATATTAAAATCTGGGGTAATTGATTGTGGTTTATCTGA
>JAQIXA010002154.1:0-19411 GCA_034699045.1 Nanhermannia cf. coronata Gr-Ori-00579 | reverse complement strand
TAGAGTCTAGTTGTGTATGCTCAAAAAAAATTTCAGATTGCCCCACTCCTTGGGGTCAGAGGCCCTTAAAGGCTTCCCCATGTTAATCAAATGGGAAAAAATTAAAAATGAGGTAATCGATGACGGAGATTCATAATTTGATGTCCGTTTGACCCAGGAGTCTACCTATTAACCCGAAAAATTGTGCAACATGTGAAGTTTTCAGCGCTTTGCTCGCACAATTAAAAATCAACTTCTAGTGAGTTGATTAAAGCCTAGTTAATGCCTTTAATAACTAGTTGTATTAATTACATACAATTATCAAGTATTTAAATATAATTAGAACACTAATTATCCATCTGATTGTGAAGAAACACAATGGTATAATATTTATAGTCTTTAGTCTATATTGAGAGTGTATGTGCTCAGAATTTCTAAATTTTCTAAATTTTAATTCTCGAGTAGTCCATTCTGATCCTCAACCTGTATACTTAGATACACAGTACTAGGAGTGGGATATCTACTATTTGTTCATTAGGGGAAACGCAGACTCAGCATATACAGGGTCTGTCCCATCATATAAGTAAGGTTAGATTAATAATACCCGGATTTTTAGTTTTTTTTTTCTCATTTCGGGTCGATATTTCAGCTTACATGTATGAGAGGGTGGAGTTAATTTTTATATGGCGAGAGAAATGAAATGAAATAAAAGAGGAGGAAAAAAAATTAAAACCTTTTATATGTACCATAACATAAGATACCATACAAAACCATGGTTTTGGGACTGATACATACATACATATTGTATTATTATATGAGAATTATACTTATAGATTAGTATATACTGTACAAAGTCTGAAATTAATGCATTATTTTTCTATTTTTTTTATTTTAGACCAACCAACTGCACTGCGAGTACCAACCCTACAGGCTTTTGAGAACTTTGAAGTTTTTTTGTTGTAATTTAATTAGAAATTTAATTATAACCCGAATTGTATACGACATAAGTTTGCACTATAGTTAATTATAAATTCAGTTTTTCACACAGCATTTTGATCTACTTGGTAGATAATCTCATTTTGAAGGATTTTCATTCTAGAGAGAAATTTTCAAATTTTTTTAATTCAATAAACTGTCAAATAAGCATAGAATATAGATACACTAAAATATGTAGAATAATGGAAATATGCAAATTTTGTAATGGAAATTGTACAAAAATTGATGATAGTTTTAAGAATTATGTCAGAATCAGAAATGTGATACAATTTCAAGGTATTTTGTACCATTTTAAAAGTGCAATAAACAAAATTTATCAAAAATATTTACTGATTTTTTTTACTCTTTTTGGATTTTTGCTTTAGTAATGCTTTGGTTAGTCTTGAAATCAGAGCTGAGCTAATCTAACGATAATCTCAGTTTCATATTTCAAAATTTAGAAAAAATAAAAACAAAGAGATATGGTAAACCATGGTTTTATTATCAGTACTATCTTTGTATCTAAAATTGAGAATAAAAGCAAGATAATCCGCAAGATCAAATTACAATTAAATTGTAGATTTATAAAGAAAAAAAGTTAGAAAAAAATGAGGGATTACATACAGGGTTTATTATATTTGCTTAAATACCTCATAAGTGGTTTGTAAGGGTCTGTCTGTCTGTCTGTGTAATTCACACGAGGCACTTTGCATAAATTTACAGATACCTACCTACCTTATATGTAGTATAATGCTAATGATGATTTGAGCATCTCTTATAACGGCATAATATACAACTATTATAATAAAATGTAAAAATAAAAATCTTTTATCTCAAATGGTATAAATAGATAAGTAGTTTGTATGAGATCTACTACATAGGTAGCAGATAATGGGGGGCCCTTTTTATAAAGCTCAGCAGTAGACTTAAGTCCTCAGGTAATTCTATAATATTATTATGCATATATTATGAGCTCTTAAAAGCGTAAAATATGAATAAAACTTAGGAATTAATGTCTACAGTACAGTTTCTCCATAACGTATCTCAAAAATATTAAAAGATAATCGTAGACAATTCCAAATTACTTTATACTCGTCTCGTATAGTATCTATTTATTTAACCACACAGTTATAGTACCTATCTGATTAATTTTTAAAACCCAATTTAACAAATTTTAAAAAGTTTGACTTTTTTTAAAGTAATTTATAGAATTTCTATTTACAAGTACCCTACTAACTTTATATGTATTTGAATCCTATAGGTATAGTTTACTAACTAAGAATTTTAGAATTTTTAGATTTTTTTTAACTAATAAGATTTTTTAGAAAGTTGACATACGAGTAATCTAATAGATTCGATTCAATTCGATTGTACTTTTGAAATCCTAGTTTTCGTGATGATGGTAAATAAAATAAGGATTTCAAACTGAAATTTGAGATAATCAGAAAATCATATTTCAAGTTTGCATTTCTTTAGACAAATAAGAGCCAGTCGAGACCTCTAGAATAGCGAAAAATATTTTGATTTTTATAAATTTTTTGTTATATCAGTACATAATACCATACTATCGGTAATTCTGTTGTATTTTAGATAAGATTTGAATTTTTAAAAAAAATTTATGTAGGTACCCTACTTGTACAATTAAGTATAAGCCAAACTTACGATTTAGATAAATTTCTAAATTTTCGATAAAAATTTCTATTAAACAGTCAAAAGATTTGTTAAAAGGCTAAATTTTGTCAAAATTTCAATTTTTAGATTTCTTTTTACATGGTGTTGAAACCTATTTTGAAGAAAAAACGTAATAGATTTTGATTCAACTAAATTTTTTTACCTGGTCAGACAAATTTCGACTGTATTTTTATATGGTTTCACATATGCAAATGAACCAAAAGATAATTTTATCCCCCCCCCCTTTTACAAAGCATATCTCAAAGGTGTTTTTTAAAACACACTTTTGAAAAAAAAAATCCTTTTATTGGCCTAATCCACAACCTCTATATAAAGTATAGTTGTTGTAAAAAAAATCATTTTATGCATATTAATTCATACTCACAGAATTCTAGACTTTTTGAAAAGAGAAAAAAAAGCAATTCAAAAGTACTTTAATAACTAAAGAATGCCTAAACTAAACCAAGATAGAGTTTAGTTTAGAAAAAATGCAAATTTGCTTTCAAACAGACAGAAGACATTCTAAATAATATACCAAATATTATTATGTATGTAAAGATATGGTTCTATACAGAGTTGGACATTTCTAAGTAGACAGCCAGAATAATAAAATGGAGAAATAAAAATGTAGAAAAAAAATGAATAAAGATACGGGTAGATAGTATAGGGCAAATTATAAAAAAAAAGTAATTTGTTCTTTTTTCAAGTCTTTTTCAAGGACTGGCAATTTTTGGTGGCCTGTCTTCATATTAATTTTAATTTAAAATTATTATTATTATTATTATTCTTGTTCTCATTTATTTTCTACTACTGACTATTTTCTAGCAGTATGGATACTGCTATGGATTGTACAAATAAAGATTGGCAAACTGTCATAATGTCAAGGTGTCATTTTAGCAAAAAAAAAACACTTTGTTCAATTTTAAAATGAAAATTTGTATTGGTTTTTTTTTTTTTTTTCATTTGAATAAAATATTTATTCCAAGAACAAACAAAATAGATAACAAACAATTATCAAATTATGAGAAAGATACAAGGGGTATCGGTAAAATAATTTAACAATGCTTATCCATTTATCCATTATTAAGATATTTTTTAAAGCTATTTTTGATAATTGATATGGCTTAGGCGGCTAATTAACTACTTACTCCACTACATTTCAATTTTGCTAAAATTGAAATCAAGATGCGTAAAAGTAATATTTGAGACATTTTTATTTTTAATTTCTAAATACAGTTACTACTGTACTGTACTTACTACTTACTAGGTAATTATAATAATAAAACTATACTACTTATATTGAATTCTGTGCTACACCTCCACCACCACTTCCCACAATAAGTTGTTGTTGCTGTTGAGGTAAAACATGAACTTGTGATGATCTACTTCGATTAAAAATTTGCCCTGTTGCAAAAGGCTCCAGTTTAGAACTACCGCCTAATAAAAAATTTATATTACATATAGATAAGGTAGTATAAAATTTAAGACTGAATAAATAGAAATTATGTAGGTAAGTACCTTCAGCTGGAATGTATTTTGATAGATGAACAACTGGAAGAGGTAAAAATCCTGGACTCATTGGCATCACATCCAACACAACAGACTGAGCCTTTGAACCCTCAATTGAAATAACACCTGAGGTTCGGCCACATATGGCCCATAAATGTTGATCCGCTCGTACCTTTAGATTATAATTAAAAGTAAATTACATATTATTAGTCTCGAATCTTGCAGAAATTCCTTATGATTATTATGTTGTAATATAATTAATTATACC
Source organism: Nanhermannia cf. coronata Gr-Ori-00579 (assembly GCA_034699045.1). NCBI lineage: Eukaryota > Metazoa > Arthropoda > Arachnida > Sarcoptiformes > Nanhermanniidae > Nanhermannia > Nanhermannia cf. coronata Gr-Ori-00579. The sequence goes on along the minus strand of JAQIXA010002154.1, from coordinate 15,009 downwards.
TCATAGGAGACCATTAGAGGAATATCAGAGTCCTTAATTTTTACAATTTCAATTTTCATGCTAGACATTGACCCAACTCGACAAAATTCGCCTATTAAATAAATAAATTAACATTTAACATTTATTAGATCTTTTATTTTTACTTATTTATCTATTCTAGATATTATATCCAATATAACTTAAACTTACTTCCTTTATGTGGCTCAACTTTACTTTTTACTTCAACTTGAGTCTAGAAATGTTTAAAAATTACTTTCAAGTACCCTACTTAATCACAATACCTATTTATGAAAGGGAAGATCAGTAGTTATAATACCTTGAATTTTTGGAAACAAATATAATATTTGTAGAGTTCCGGATCATGATGCTCAGACTCAAAAGTTACTGAAAATTCCAATCGAAATGGATTTTCTTCATCATTAACTTCATTTACTCCAATCTCCCACAAATAAGATGCGATTAGATTTTTATTCAATTTCTGTAAAAAAAAAAGAGTCCAAACATTAAATATACATAGGTACTACATACATATACATACTTAACATTAGCCCTAGGTAAAAATAAAAATTTAGATTTTTAACATGCATAGCATACCAATGATTGAGAACGTGAATTTAAAGGTACGAGTGGAATGTCTTGTTTATTAATATCATTCTGTTGATTTATCACAAGTTGATGATTTGTAAATGTCAGTTTTTGCTCACTCAAACCTTGTAGATTGATTTGAACAAACTTTCGAGTCTCGACTGAGCTTAACTTATACGATGACATGAATGGTGGATTGAATTGAATTGGAATTTTAAATTCTTCATCTGTCCATAAGCATTTTGTTATCAATTTATGCTCAATCGTAGAACTGTCTTTTTGAGGTCCAAATTCAGATTTCACAATTAAATCAATCGTTGTTGATGAGAATGATGATGTGAAAGGGAGTTCTAGCGAAAGTTCTGTTGAAAGTGGAGAATTTTTATGTGATTTGAGTAATAATCCAAATGATGAGCGAATATTTAACTTCATTCCCTATGAAAATTATGATTAGGATTAGTCCTTAAACTAACATTTATAAGGTTAAAATACAAATACAAACTTGACTTACTTGACTTATACAATTGCTACCAGTGTGAACCACTAAAAATACTTTTTGCTCTATACCAGCAACAAGTGTGTGCGAGTGTGTGAGATTCTCTGATTCAGAATTTGTAACAGAATTTGTAACCAATTCAATTTTACCAGGTATTTTTTCAACAACAAACTTGTATCGGCAACCGAGTCGGGGTGATAAAAGCTCAAAATTATTTATTTTTAATGATATCTGGCCTAATCTGTAATGCCCTTGATTAGAAATCTATTAGAGAAAAAAAATGATAAATACAATATTATTACTATTACATATTTATCTTAAAACGATAGCCAAGTAATTATAATTATTATCAAAAAATCTTACCTTAGATTGTAATGCAATTAAATTATCAGGACCAGGATTAATTGTAATATTCGAGACTTTGGCGGATTGAATAAATTCAGTCTTTGAAATCTGAACATCTCCTTGGGCCTGGGTAGATTCTTTTCGTCTTAAAGCTTTATGAGAATTATTGCATAAAAGTCGTCCAGCTTGAACACTTTTGTCAACTTGTTTCAACTCCAACTGTTGACTGGAACATTAAAAATAAACAGTCTTTATAAATTAAGTTTGAAAATACGTGTTAAAATAATACTTTAAAGTATTATTTTTTTGTTCGAATTAAATGAATGATCTATAAAGGTATATTTTACTTACAGAAACAAAATCTCAACAAAATCGTTGAGAAGAGTAAAAATTAAAAATGATTAGGGGTATTAGTTACCTAAGATCAAGCCTAGCTCCATGTTGTGTATTATTTTCAGATAAAATCATATTAATATCCTCCTCTTGACCTTAAAAGAAACAAAATCAAAAATTAATACAAAAATCCTTTTATACGTAGATAGAAGGTTTAGTCAAAGTTTAAGTAATCATCTTACAAGTCAAAGGATTTGTATATAAACTTTCTTTTCTTCCAGCTATAGTGTTCAAGTTAAAAAGAGTGGTGGGAGCAGAAAGTGTGGGAGCTGCCGATTGATGTTGTTGATTATTATCTCCACTCTCCTTCCCTCCTTTTTTGTTGCTTGCATTTGAAGAAGAATTTTTTAGCTGTTTTTTACCACCACCAGCACCACCACCACCAGAACTCTGTCCAGGATAATTAGGGAAATTAGTCACAGATATTGATGATGAATTATTGAACATTTCCAAGTGCTTATCATTAGATGATTCGCAAGGAAGTATAGCCACTTGTACTGAAACATTTTCGATTGACTTGGGTAAATATGATCTAATTCTAAATTTTATGTCAACTTCACAAGAATCGATGTTGATTTTCCCCAATGTTTCACTTTCAAGATTTTCAAATTCAAAAATATCCTCCATTGGCGAAATGATTTCTACTTCATTATTATCCAAGTATTTCATCAACTCATTAAAATAATTATTTTTAACGTCAGGCTTAGCTGATTTATTACACGCGAGTTGTGCACATGTTCGAATGTATTTTTCAGTATCATTAATAGACTTGTAACAAACAGCTAGCTTGATTAGCACTTCGATTAATAAAAATTGCCATTTATCATCTCGGAATGTTTTGAGAGCTATTAAATTAAAAACATTATCAACTACCAAAGATAGAATGAGAAAATAATTTTATATCACATTACTTACCATCGGTTAAAAATCCAATTGCCTTTGTATATTCTCCAGCTTCCATGTAATATTCTGATAAACAAATTCCAACTTTTCTTGCACATCTTAATCGACCTGTAAAAGAAAAATTAAAAGTAGTCGAAAAATAGTAATAATATTAAAAAGACCTTTGATAATTCAAATATAATAATGATAAAAAATATTTTTTGTACCAATATGTTTATAAGTCCCCATAGCCAACATAGCGTATTCCTAATAAAATAAGAATAAGCAACATATGTTTTACTTTAAAGATGAATGTACACATGCATATAAATTAGGTATTTATTTACTTACCAAATAATTTTTTTCAAAACATTCCTTATTGGAGAGAGCATTTTTTAACTTTTCAATTGGCGTTTCTTTCTCAGAATTAGTAATATTATTTTCTTTCTCTGGATCAACAATCGGATTATTTCCATTCTCTTTATTATTGCTATCAATATCGTTAAAAAATAAAAGTCCAGCTGCCAAATTGATCACTTTATGTAAATGGTCTGGCTTTACTTTACATAGCGGTAGAAGATCACATAACTTTCCTAAATCATAGAGCTAAATATCAAGCAAAAATATAGAAATTATTTATTAAAAAATAAAAAAATAAGATGAGATATTATACTAATAACTAATACCTTTTCTCTAGCATAATCCCACAATCCTATAAAACCCCACAAATTATTTTAATTAAAAATATAAAAAACATATTGAGATAGTAGGTTAATTTTAATCATTACCTGCAGTATGAACTGAAAAGTCTGACGAGGTCAAAGTAAGTGGTTGTAAAATAGATTGTTGTTGTTGATTCGAACCAAAATGATTAGATACAGTCTCATTCATTAAACTACAGGTATTATGGCCACAAATTGTGTCAAGAATTTCTAAACAAGAAACAAATGTCCAACACTCGATTGCACCATCTTCACTAAATTTTACATCCAAAATCCCAACTTCTTTAACAGAATTATGAAGAAATGCAAGTGATCTATTAGCAAGTTCATTCATTTTTTGTTGCCTTATTAATAGAGATGCTTGTCGTGCAAATAGATAATTCCGAAAATTAAGTAGAGATACAGATGAGTCAAGAATAGTTTCACGAATTTTAGAGAGAATCTGATTCGATTTAAGTGATAAATTAAGATTTAAAGCAGGCCAACGATCTGAATATCTTTGGAATGACAACAGCCACTTGGGAGTATCTAAAAAAAATGATCAAAGATCAAAATTAAAAACTTAAGAAATAGGTAAATATTTAAATAATTATAAATCTTTCACCTTGAACATATGAATTGAGTACAAACTGAGTAAATAAAGCATCCAATTCATCATATTGAACAAGAGCTTCATCGTAAACACCCAACATTTCCAGAACGTAAGCAAGTTCCTCTTGGAGTAAAAAGTAATGACAAAAATTCCAGCCGAGTTCATTCCTTTTCTCCCTCTGGGCTCTCATGTTCTCTTCGAATTTGGTCAACACTTTGCTATAGGAGGCGAGGAGTAGTTGACGAAGACGGTGTAGCATCGATGCTAAAGATTCTGCAGATTTTGAGTCAATTTTATGTGGATCTGATAGATGTATACATCTTTCCGTTTGCTTCTGAGCAAAATCATTTTTAATCTTATCAAGAACAGATGATCTCGGTAGTAATTTATTTGCTTTCTTATTGTCTCCCGGTTCTACAAGGATAATGAGCCATTCTTTTACTCGGTACGAGGATTTTATAGAACTCAGCCAACTTTGAATTGAATCCTTAATACTTGACTTGTAAACTTCAACATCCTAATTTAAAATAATTGAAAATGACTTGATAAATACTTAAACTTAATTAAATCACAAAGATATATTATATTACCGAGCATTCTAGCCAAAAAGTATGCATCATGGGTGTATCAAGTAGAGAATTAATATTTTGCGAGCCTGTTGTCTCATTTCGATTATTAATATCACCCACCTCAGCAAGTTGAGTCGATTCATAATTAAATGGAATAAATCTTGGATGTAGATGAACATTCTTTGCAGAACGACCTTTTAAAATATTATAAAAATAAACAAATTACGATCTTTGGATGTGATTATTATTACTATTACCTACTTTTCAAGTTAATATAAAATTCTATTTACTATTTACCAAAAGGTCTTCTCCATTCTAAAGCTTCAGCTCCTACATTTTTTTGTAAGGAGGGAACCACGGCTTGAAACACATTTATATCTCCAAAATCTAAAACAATCAGTAAATTAAAGTAGTACCTATGTAAGTAAAATACACATAATCTTTCTCTAGGATTAAGAAAAAAATTTATCTTTAATAAAACTTACATGTAATTAAAGGTTTATAATCCATAATATTGTCGTCAAAAATAGAGGAGGAACAATTATTCACTTTTCAGCAGCATTCTTCTTGTTGACATTTAATTTTTCTAATCAGCTGTTCCTCCGGCTCCCGAATCTGAAAATAGAACAAAAAATGATCATAAGATTCAGATCTGTAAAATAAATAAGTTGATTTTGGCTTTATTTTAATAAGCAAAAGTAAAAAGGAGACCGAAATTTGGTTATTCATAGCTGAATTAAATGAAGACAACAGTAGAACAGATCATAAATAAATTTTAAAAAGCTGAGCAAGATTGAGATTGTTGACTTGAACTTTGAACATGAAATGAACCTAGGTATCTCCAGTTGTTAAGTGTCATAATAATGTGTGTAATTCATTTAAAACTCAGCTGAAATACGCAAATTTGACCTCAATTTCTTAAATGACGTGAAATGTCAAAAATCTGGTATTTCAGAACTAAAGCTAAATGAACTGAATTACATTAACATTTTATTTGGTTTATTTATAAAAATTATCTGTGGACTTACCTTACAAGTTATACAACTTAAATTTATTATTAAAGAAGTCTTCAAATTTTAGGATTTTGGAGAAGATCGAGTTGACGATGTCAACTTGACATGGACCTTGACAATGACATTGACATGATCAAATTAAGGCTTTTAAGCTTAAAAATTAATTAAATTAAAAATTCGTAATTTTCCAACAAAAATCTGAACATGAATGAACGAGAGAGTTGAAATTGAAATGCAATGTTATTTTCGCTAGGTGTAACTCAGCGTATGAATTTTGAGGTCGGTGACTTTTTACTCTTTTTACTTTTTTTCTAAAAAAATCAAAGCGTCAACTTCATCGTCAACTCTCCGAATTTCGTTAATTTTTGACCCAAAGTTAATTAAATTTTGGACCATTTTCATCCGAATTCGGATTCTACACAAGGTAATTCATCTTTTGATCTACTTTTTATATACTTTAATCGGTTATTTCATAGATTATACTTAAAAAATGCTATCCACTTTTTTGTCTATTAAAAAAATTCTATTTTACAGCTATAAATTATTAGCCTATAATTATCTACCTGTCACTATGTATTTCATTAAATTCAACTCTGAAAACCCAATTTTGGTCTCAATTTTACATGCATTTAGTCAAAATTGAGGCCGGAATCGGGTTTTTGAAGCTGAATTAAATGATATATACTAAGGATAAGCCAGAAATGATCTCTTTAAATGAATGACATGACAAATGAAGTAATGACTAATCTTATTCTACCTATTTATATTTTTTTTAATTGTGTGTGCAGGCGGCGGCTTATTACTGGAATTTTTGATCGATTGCTAAAATGTCACGAAGAGGTTTCGAAGGTATGTAACTGTAACTGTACTATTATTATTATTGTGCTAATTATCTACTATTTTGAGACTTGTAAAGTAATCAGATCTACTCTTTTATGGTGGTAAAACTTCTGCTGGTACTCTAAATGGTATTTTTAAATTTCATTCATAGGGAATTTTTCTCGCCGTCCAGCGAACAACAATAACCAAATGATGGGGCCAGGATCTTTACTTGGTGCACCTCCATCAAGAGGTGGTGGTGGTGGTGGAAGATCTTGGTCAAATAATGACCAGCAAATAAGTCGGAATGCAGGTGGGTATTTATTATTTATCATTCATTCATTCATATTTATAAATAGATTAACAGGAGGATAGAAAATAGAGAGAGGGTAAATTTTTTGATCTGCTCTAGCATAGGTCACATAATAACCTGTGCTGTGTCAGGCTAAACTGCTAAACTGACACTGATATTAATTGAAATTGATATCAATTAAGTTTTGTGATTTTGACATCCCTATAACCCGATCGTTTAATTTCCCAAATCTATAAACTCTTAAATACGCAAAAATTTACCTTCTATCTACCCTCTATTTTTTATCCTCTAGGTGTTATTCTCCTATAATTATAAATTGATTGATAATTGTTTATAATAATGATGCAGGTGGAAGATCTAATTTCTCGGGTGGTGGTGGTGGTGGTGATCAAGAATGGAGAAGCCCGAGTCCAAATAGAAATAGAGAGCCAGAGCGTGATATTTGGGGTACACCACAGAGATTTGATGCTGGTGGTGGAGGAGGGCAAATGTATCCCAATCCCAAGAATCAACAGCAACATCAACAACAACCTCAAGTAGTGATGGTTCAACTTCCTCCCCAAGGAATGCAAGGAAATCCAGGAAATGTATGTAAAATTATTTATTATGTACTTCATAAACTTTCTCTTATTCTCATTGTAAGGATAATTAAAATTATACTTACCTTACCACCTAATTTTTTTATTTATTTAGAACTTTATGCTCCAAAATCAAAATCCATTTGGACAACAAAGACAAGCTCCTATGCAATTAATTTTGCCTGCTTTTAATGCTGACATTGGACAGGTATGGAATTTTAATTTTATATATTTACCTGTTACCTACCTGCTCATTTTATCAGTTTCTTCATCACATTTTATTATCATAATATGTATATGATAATAATATCGAATACGATTGCTACTACAGGTGATCCTTGTGATTATGTTCTTCTCTAATATCTACTATAATTATCAAATTATCTGCTGAAAACTGGAATGCATTATATCTTCATATCCATTTATCTATCAATAAATGATCATGAATCATGATCAACAATACTGATCAATATTGATCAATTTGCGATTACAATTTTCAATAATCACAATTATCTAAAAAGTTACAAAATTATTTATATCGAAGATCCAATAGGACAAAAAACGAAGGAATCCTTCAGCAAATTATGTTTATACACCTATTGGTGATGGGATGAGACACATATATAATATTATATCATTAATTTTCAAGCCTAATCGCAGATCAATTTTTGATCCTTTACGATTTTGAATTTACGATTTTAGAATTTTTCATATTTTCAAATTCACTCATCTTTACGAGTAGTAAAATAAAAAAAACTAGGTACTACCACAACAATAGAGTTAATATTATGAGCAGTATCTTCGTCGTATTTATTACGAATATTATTATACCTAATTGGAATTAGTTGTCATTTTGATAGTCTTGTTATATTTTATTGACTTTGACTGGAAAGCGATTCGTATATTGATTGATTTGGTACCTAATTTTTTATTAATATATTTCTAGTATTTAGATAATATATTTCAGATTATTCAGATATGTATCTGAATCTCCTCGTCATATTAAATATGATCAAAAATCATCCGATTTGTTGAATACTTTAATTGAGATTAAAGATTATCTCAATATCATCATTCTCTTCTCGAGCATGATATTATTGGCAACGTATAAACAACTTTTAATCAAAAAAACTGATGACATCAATCGTCTTTTTCTTTATTTTTGTTAGCAAATTATGCAAGCACAACAGCAGGCTCAAGGTAATTTTGGTGGTATGAACCAAAATCAACAAATGATGATGGCTCAGCAACAACAACAGTATAATCCATTTGAGCAGCAAATGAGAGGAGATGGCCAATCTGCAAATAATATTAGCAGAGATGGTCGTGGTGGTGGTGGTGATAATTTTTCGAGATCATCTTCTGGTCGAATTCAAAGGACATCATTGGGAAATGGATTCCGATCATCAGTTGGTGGTGGTGGTGGTCGTAGATCAGATTCACATCTTAATAATAATAATAAACCTTCACCTCGAACCAGCTTTTCCTCTCAAACTTTACAAAATCAAAGAGGTGGACGTAAAAGGTACAGCTAATTACTACTAAAAAAAAGTCATCCACCCCAATAATTTCTTTAAAAACTAAGAATCTTCAAATATAGTTAGTTTTCCATCATTATCATTTAGTACATTGACATAACATAGGTATTATTTACAAAACAATTTCCTCAGAATGTGTGAATGGATTAAAATCCGAAATGTATATCTTACCTATTTATGTCTCTGTTAATAGTGTTAGTAGGAAATTTTCAGCTGCAAAAAAATCTTCTTCTTTTCTTGCGTTTTTCATATCAGACAAAAAACTCTGTTTTGACTGATATGACTTTAGTTTTTGAGATAACTATTGATTTGAGGCTAATGATTTGCCTACAATACAATACAAGGGACTGACATGGTGTTCTAATAATAATATGGTGTTGTGTTTTATTTTTAAACGCTAACACTCATAATTAACGCCAACATCGTTAATTTAATAAGTAGGGTACCTACTTGAAATATTTTATACGATCTTCTACGACTTCCTACTTATTTGCTCTATTTTTTCATACTATTTATTTACCTATATTGATTTTGAATGCCTGTCTATAAAAGTTTTATTTCTTGAATTATTTATTAGTCTATACCTAGTAGTATAGTGTCAATTTCTATTAGACATTAGAAACATTTACATTTATGTAGATTGGAATTACAATTAGGTAGGTATTATGAATGAGTATAATTATGAGTTAACTATTTTGCTTTTTTTAACTTGACGAAATTAGTATTAAAGGGACGACAAAAGTACAAAATAATTATAAGAACATTGAATTAATGCTTGTTGTTCAATATGAATAAAGGGTTGGTCGAGGATTTGGGGATGATAATATTGATCGTAAAAGAAGTCGAGGAAATGATGAAGAGTCGTCCCAGCTTATTAATCGAAGACCAACAAGATACTTTGCTGGAAAATCAAATGCAGCATCATCGAATAAAGGAAGTCCAGACAAGAAAAAGGATTTTAAACCTAAAGTAGTTACGGCGGGTAAAGGGAAAGAATCACCTGCTAAAACACCCGCAAAAACACCTGCTCCAAAAACAAAAGCAACTCCCGAGAAAAAGGTAGAAAAGACAGCTGCTGAAGATGTGGAAGGAGGAACTTCTACAACCGAAAAGAAAGTTGAGACTCCAGCAGGTAAAAAAGAAGAGAAAAAGAAGTCAAAATATGATGAATTCCCCATTTCACTTCTTGTATGCAAAATCTGTCAGAAGTCGATGAATGATGGTCATGCTTATGAAAGGTATGTTAACCTACCTATATACCTACATATATATGTAAAATTAAATTATTTTAGGTATTGATTATTTATTTTTATCCAGTCATTTGAATGGGCGAGCTCATCTTTCATTGGTGAAAATTCTTGAAGATCGATTCCTAAAGAGGTTTGTCTTTTAACAAGATTCACATACAGTACATCATAATATTATAGTTAAAAATCTAATCAGAAGATTTGTGAACAACCTTTATTTTTTTTGCAAAAATTTATTTGTAATAGGAGTGAACTTTTGATGCTCGAATCAAAGCTTGTAGAAGAGGAAATTGCAATTGAGCAGGATCGACAAAGACGAGCTGGGCAAAAAGGGCATGCTGGAAACAAACAAAAAAACTTTTGTAAGATGTGTGATTGTAATTACTCAACAAATTGGGGAGCACATAAAATTTCCTTGAATCATAGGGTAAATTAAAAAATAAACAAGGCCTAAAGAATAGGTAGGAGTTTGTAATTTTACTATTTTCTTGTTGTGTAGATTCTCAAGGAATTTCTTCATCCAAATTGTCGATTTTGCGGTAATAAAAATATGGACTAAAAATTAAAATTGATCTTTAGTTCTAGTATTAGTAATGTACAAGCTAATCATTCATTTTTATTGTTTTCTTAGGCGATCAATTTGTGCACAGAATGGATTGGGTCAACCATCTTTACAGTTTAAATCATTTTAAAAAAGTGCTTGAAATGAAACAAGTAAGTATGCATTTGTATTTTGTATTATCTATATTCAAATTTTTAATGTGTCATTCATAAAATAAAAATATGTTTCATTTATTATTAGGATGGTGAAGATATGGATATTCACGAGTCTCACAACCAAGAGGAATTGTTTGCCATCACAATTGATTTGGGCGAGAATGATGTAAGTCTTTTTGTTGTTTCAATAGTTTTTAATAGTGGCTAATCCTAATCTAATTAGAATTCTTATGGATTTTATTATACATAATATCTTTTTTCATTGATGTAGGCTCGTCCAATTAATGCTCTTACAATTCGATCACCGAATTACAAGCTTACGAAGCCATTCAAAGATGATTTAAAACTACTATTAAAAGATCAGGCCGACATCACTATCCCTGATGAAGGTGACATAATCATTCCAGCTGAATATAAAGAAGACACTGCTGTTGGTGAAGAAGCAATTACTGAAGTAAAAGGATGGATCTGTAAATTGTGTCGAACTTATATTGCAAATGAAAAGGATGTTGCAACTCATTGCAAGCTTAAGAGACACTTTGGGATCTACACTCAATATATGAAGAAGTTGGTCCAAGCTCGTGAGAATAAGAAAGAGGGTGAAAAGAAGGCAGCTGCTGCAAAAGAAGCTAAAGAACTTGCTCTGAAGAAAATTCAAGAAAAGAAGGACAAAGAAGCTGCAGAAAAGAAAGAAAGTACTAATACAGCAGCTACTACAGGAGAAAGTGAAGTGAAAAATGAAGAGAAGAATATTAAGGAGGGGGGTAATATAAGTACAATGGATAAAAAAGAAGTTATTGAAGGTGGTGGGAATGGTATTACTACCAATGAAGATGAAAGTACTGCTGCTGGAGAAAAGAAGGATGAAGAAGAAATGGAAACAAGCACCACGAAGGACGATGTCTCAGTAAAAGAAAATGGTGGTGAGGAGGTGGTGGGAGAAACAGAAATGAAAAATGAAAAAGAAGTAGCTGTAAAAGTAGTTCCAGCTAAAGTTCAAACACCAGCAGCTGCAACTCCTGCTCCTGCAAAATCACCGACTTCTAAGAGGGGTGGTCGAGGTGGTCGAGGAATGCCTAACCCTAGATTCGCTGGTAATAGAGGAAGAGGTGGCTACACACCACAGGCAAAGGTACCTATGTAAATTTTTTTACAAGTACAAACATACATATAAAAAGTAAATATACCTAATACTAAACTAAATTGATTTTATTGTTGAATTTTAAATAGGGTGTTCAGCCCAAAGTTGAGACGAATATTCGAGGTGGTCGAGGTACAATGAGGACTCCGAGTGGCCGAGGAGCAAGAGGAAATTGGAGGGTAAATAATAGACGACCAAGTCCAAGATTTTAATATTTTTTGCAGATCTGTTTAACTAAAGCTGTTAATACGGATACTATTTTGTATTTACTACTAATTGCTTCAATTTATTTAAATTAAGGCTTCTACACTATGTTCTGTTTTTATTATTCAACTGAGAATAATAATTTGTTTTTTGTTTAGGGAAATAAGTAATTAGTTAACCACGTGTGGAGTTTAAAATCTTCCGACATCATAAACTTGATTTTTTAGAAAACATTTTGATACCTTAACATCCACATCATCTAAAATCCTAAATATAGTAGATAATTATTGGTATAAAGTATTATTTAACTAGTAAGTACCTAGTAAATAGAGAATTATTTATAAAATCTAATTTTAATAACTTACTTTTTATAGAGTAGGTAGTACTAGGTAGTAATGTATTTCAAAATTTAAATTTATTGTCTCAACAATTTCAAATACTTATAATAATAATTTATAAAAATTATGTATATTTACTAAAAAGTTACAATTTACTTTAACTTATTCAAAAAAAAAACCTAAATTGATGTTTTAGATGTATCTGTAGTAGCAAGTAGCCCAAATTTTTAATTAGGTAAATTTATTATGTTACGAATACGATATGTCTTTTTCAATAATCTGATTTTTGAATTATATTTATGAATAATAATGTAAATAGGTAGGTACCTTATATAGACTTATTAAAGTTTAAATTGTAATTTACCTAAAACTATTTGATTGGACAAATAAAAAGTACTTTTAAAAATATGTATTTCAATTTCAGTTAAAATTGAGCTTAACGAATAGGTACGAATCATAATCATAATAGAACCTTTTGAAAAAATATTTATAAATATATTCTAAATGCTATCTTCATGTATCTATTTCAATTTAAATTACAATTTGTATAATTATAGAAGAGTTATAATTTGAGTTTAAAACTTGAGGAAATCGAGTCAATCTTGCGGAATTACCCGTTTACAGAAAGACTTTCATAAAAGTTTTAACTCTTGATTTAACCTCGATATTATTTTTATAAAATAAAAGTGAAATAGACACATTAGATAGGCCAAATCTAATATTATACTATAATATAATTTAATTAGTAAAAATAAATAATGTAGAGAGGAAGATTATTTTTGTAGAAAATTGTTTTGATGGATGATTATCGCAGAATTGCTTTTTTTTACGTTTCCATTTCCAAATATGTGTTTAAAAACTCGTCGATTGTGTCTGTGTCCCATTTGGTGATTGAGACTGTTTCCCCGACCTCCCCATTTGCATCGACTAACTTAATTTCAGGCATTTTCCCACCTACATACTTAACAGCTAGATTTTTTTTGAATTTCTCCAGTTTTCCACCTGCATAAAAGCAGAAAAATAACAATGATCATGTAATCAGAAATCAGGTATGGTTTATGGTATGTATAAGAGCTAGTTTATATAATAACTAACAGATTACAATTTAAAATTAGTTTTAGTAACTTTGTGGCAATTATTACCTTTAATAAAGGCTTGGACCTAAAAAGGAAAAATAATTAAAAAGGTGAGTAAGTTGATTGATAATTAGAATTAGATGTAGGTAGTTCAATGGACAAATTAATTTTTAAATGACTTATTTTAATAGGTAAACCTACCTGGGGAAACGAACCTAAATAAATATAAATATATAATAGGACAATTAGAACCAATTTTACAAGCTATTAACTGATTTTACTTAACAACAATAAAGTTTGTTTGTAGCCTGTAGCTTACCCAATTTTCATCCACACACCTCAAGTCTATTAAATTTTTAAAAAATGACAACTTATTAATCGTTTATAAAACACTAATCGTAAGAAGTACTTTTACCTAATTAATTAGTTATTAAAAACATATTTTGGTATACCGTATCTATTTTTTGATTAAAAATAAAATGACTATTACCTAGCTTGAGGATACTTTTTAACTTCACCACCACCACCTTTATCTTTCTGGCAACAAAGTGAACAATCCTCCCTAAGCAAAATAATAATAGAATTTAGAATAGGTCAATGAGGTCAAGTACCATTTAAAAAAAACCCTGACCAAGCCAAGCCTAACCTTAGCAATTGTAGATTATAATCCTCAAGATTATCACATGATGAGCAAAGGAGGTTATCCCTGTTAAATCCCAGACTCAGGCATTTCTCAGACGTCAACTCCGACAACTCACTTCGGACATAATTGACCTATAATAAAAGTTTAAAAATTGGTCCAAAATTAGTTAATTACCTACAAATGATCAAGTCGGCTTTTTAACTTTTTGTCCCATTAAATTACATTACAAAAAAATGACATTTTTACTTTACATACTTACCATAAGATAGAGGATGGAGATTGAGAGAAATAGGGAGGTAGACAGACCTTCCATTTCGTCACAAGTCCCTGTCAGGCCCAGGGATTACGATAATCTCAAATAGGTTTATAGTAATTACTTAATTACAAATTTAAAAAACAATATTTAAAAAAAATAATATAATTTATGAATTTTTGTGTTTTTGTTTTTTCTACGTGGCAAGTTTGTTTGTAAGTTTTTAGTTTTTAGCTCGCGTATTTTTTGCTTTGGCTTGCGCTTTGTTCACTTTTTTAATTAGAAAATATTTTTTTACGACTTTTTTTTTGGAATTTCATTTCAGAATTTGTTATTATGTCTATCTTGTCTACTACACAAATAAGAATAAATCCTTAGGTTTTATGTATAGTATAGAGGTAGTTTTATGACACCTTTTGTGTCAGTTAAAAATAAATATTATATTGCATTAATAATTTATATTAAAAGTAGGGATAGGGGCTGGTTCTTACCAGGCTGGCTAGTATTGGTAAGAACCGGTAAGAACCGGCTGGCAAGTATTCGTG
>JAQIXA010002153.1:0-19414 GCA_034699045.1 Nanhermannia cf. coronata Gr-Ori-00579 | reverse complement strand
AATTTATAGGTCTAAAAACGGAAATTTATAGGAGAAAGTTTATAGGAGTAAGTCTATAGGTGAATTTCCCTACTTTAGAGGGTATATTTCCTCTAACCCATTATTAATTGTACGAGAAAAGCGCTGAAAGCTTCTCAATTTGCTTCATTTACCAAGATCAAAGGTCAATTTTATGGTTAAATGAATGTCAAATTCGGAATCTCCGTTATCGATTACCCCTAAAACCTCATTTGATTTTTCCCATTTGATTAATATGGGGGACCCATAAAGGGTCCCCTGAACCCCAAGGGGTGGGTCAATCTGAAATTTTCCTCAAATATGCATAACTAGACCCTGTAAGGTTTGTTCATGCCAAATTTGGTCCATATCGGTCCATTAGTTCTCGAGTTATCCTCTGGACAGACAGACAAACAGACAGACAGACGGACAAAGTGCAAGGAAAGTTGGAAAAGGGCTCGCTTTGCTCGCACAATTACTACATATGTAAGAAAATTTCTAAAAATCTAATTTTGAAACAAGCTTGATTGATTTGTCAAATTGATACAAAATTAAGATTTTGGACATTTTATAAAAAATTTGCAAATTAGGATTGCATAAATATGGAATTTTAGATAAATTTTTTAAACAAGTTCTATTACTTGTACTCGTAGTATGTTCTAGTAAGTAGAAATTGTAAGTACTCTTTAGTACAAAAGGTTTAAGTAATTCTTGTAATATAGAGATTAAGCAAAGGACTTGTCACCAAAAAAATGCTATACTTGCGCCTTAAATACTCGAGAGAAACGAGAATTTAAGATCCAAACTCCGAAATTCGGGGTATTACATAATCTCAATCATTCCTAGTACAACATCACAGTGGAGATCATACATTCAAAGCCTATTCTACCGAAACTCCAGGGGTAAATCGAGATTCAAAGAAAAATTTCAATTTCAATTACACTACTGATTGTGCATTTGAAATCTAAAATTGAAAAATTGAACTTTAGGGTCAGTCAAAGTCATTTACAGATTAAGAAATTAAACCCACCCTCTCTCTCTGCCAGTACTTAATTACTAATTGAAATTGAGTGTATCTAATCTAATCAAATTAGTTTTTGTGAACTTTCTCAAGTATTGTAATTACAAGTTACTAAATACAAGTCAACAAACTCTTAACTTAAGGTTGGAGAATACAAAGTGGTATATGTAAGTATTTTGAGTATCTTGAGTACCTACATTTTATAAATAAATAAATAGAAATAAATCACTCAATTTCACCCTAAAGGGATAGTTGAACTGGAAGTTTGAATTTTACCCCTTGGTTATGCATAGATAGTACTGCAAAAAGATAGATAAATCGAATGAGATAATTGAACTGTTCGTGTTTTGTCTAAACTATCAAATATTATAAAAATAGGTTGAAAAATTTAGACGAAATCTGCATTTCTGGTCAAATTAGGTAAGCCATTTTAATCATATTCTGCTACTGGTAGATACTGTAACATATCTATCGATATAATAAGAGCAAATACCGATAAACCATCAATAATAAGAAACTGATATTTATGGCAGATTTGAAAAAAATTGAATTCTCCGTAAAAAATAGAAAATCTTGTCAAAATTTACATCGGTTATAGATACTCTGAATCGGTCAAAAATCTATTCCTCTTGTTGTCATTCAAAAAAGTCAATCCTCAAAATACGCTAAATTTTTTAACAAAGATCTATGTGTTGATTTTTGTATTCTAGTACTTCTAGTACTTCTAGATTCTACTTCTAAATCGTATGTAAATTTTTTTATAATATACCAAGGTACATATGGCTCATATCAAAAGTACCTAGCCATTTCAGTGTTTTTAAGATTATAAGCCAATTTTAAGTCAATTTCAATCAAAATTGCAAGTGCCTTGAAATGAAATTTTTGAAATTTATCTCTCAATTTCGCTAATACAAGTACTATACCTACAGCAGATACTTGTCCTCAAATCAGCCGAATTTTGACTTAATAAGTAGCATATTTAGACATGACTATATGAGTTTTGTATAGGAAAAATCAATGTAATTTTTTCTTGAAATATGAAATTTATAAATATTTGCAAGATTTATAAATTGGTCTAAAGTTTATTGTTTTTCGAGGGGGTAAAAGGCAACAAACTTGTTGATTCCTCAACTATTTAAGAAATTCTTTTATGATGAGCTCTGTGCTCTTCACATTCCCCCCCAAGAGATAGATAGAAAAATAAATTCTTCATTTTGGCAATGGTTCTCAAATGGAGAAATAGTATTTGAAAAGGTCTTGAAAAGAGTCTTGGGACTTTTGGTCTTTTAGGAAACGAGTTGGAGCAATTTGGGCAAAATGTAAACACTCAAATATTTCAGTAGTTAAACCCAATTTAAAGTAGATTATTATTACCAGTAGTAATTTCTAATGTACTTATACAAGCATAAGTACTTACTTACTTACTACTGCCATTTAAATTCTAATGAAATTTTGTGATTTTGTAAATTTGTCACAAACACAAGTATCACAGTATGGTCATTAAAGCTTACAGAAATATGGATCATGTACAAGTAAAAGTATACAATTGTCAGCAAGAAATTTAGTTCTATGAAAAATTTAAAAAAAAAATTCATTTTGATACCATTATGCAAGACTTCATGTAAAATTGAGTTTAAAAATTTATTTTAGATTCTTGTATAGGCTTTTTTTTCCATATACTTTCCTAAATACATTATACTAGAGTAGATAGGATCATTTTTATTTCTTATTCGTACCTATTTATATCAAGTATTAGTAGTAGTAGTACTGATATTATCCGTTTTTTTAAAATTGAAATTGTTTTCATACACTATATAATTTAATTTTAATTTTTATGATTTTGATCAAATTTTGCTTAGGTATACGAGGTATGGTTCTGTAA
Source organism: Nanhermannia cf. coronata Gr-Ori-00579 (assembly GCA_034699045.1). NCBI lineage: Eukaryota > Metazoa > Arthropoda > Arachnida > Sarcoptiformes > Nanhermanniidae > Nanhermannia > Nanhermannia cf. coronata Gr-Ori-00579. Next base: position 16,514 of record JAQIXA010002153.1, on the reverse strand, counting down.
AAGACCAAATTTTGGTCAAAATTTAAACTATAAAGTACCCTACCTATTATAATTTGCTCTTTATCGAAAAGTTATATCATTACTTGAGAATTTAAAACTAATTAAGTGAATCTTAGATTATTTAAAGTCAGTATTTTACTTTTTAAGGGTTCGTTTACTTGCACTTGCACTAAAAGTAAAGTAGCAAAAATATAATTTATCACTCATATAAAAAATGAAATGGCCAATTCACCAGCAAAGCTCTGAGACTAATAAAATCTCTTGAAATGGAGTAATTGGATCAAGTAAATGATCAGTTCTAGACATTTTTACAAGTATTAACTTAACTCTTTTTACCCAGATTTCTAAATAATTGAGAGAATACGGAGTACTAGGCTAATCAAAATGGATTTTTTTCTGCTTTTAAAAGCATAAGTTTTAGATTTCAAGAATTTAGATTTCAAGACTTCTTCTTTAAGATGTAAAATTTGAAGGAGGAAAATGTCCGAACCTTTATTTTATTGGCCACAAAGACAAGTAGAGTGTAATATAATCTCAGCTTTAAATTTAAAATCCGATCATAAACTAAAACCCCCATTTGGGCTCCCCTATCTCTTTCTATAGGTATAACCCTGTTTGGCTTGTTTCGAAGTTTTGTGAGTAAAAAATAAAATAAAATAAAGGATATGAGGATCATCATGTTTAAACAAGGACTTGAAAAAGCTCCTTAGTTGCAAATTGCTTTTTCCCCTTCACCAATATGCACTAGCACACACATAAGACACTCGGTCAAAATATCAAAACGTCAAAAATCATATCTAATTTACCTATTCAATTGATCAATTTTTGAGTTCAATGACTTTTAGAAAAATAAATAGTTTCATCAGAGATATTATTAGACCTATATTATGGTATTCTTACTTCAAAGGATCAATTCGGCTTTCAGGCCTTTCCATGTTAAACCTCATATAAAGCCCATTTAATAACCTGAAGATATCCTTTCAATTAAAAAAACTTGGATTCCGAAATGGGTAAAAAATTAGTAAAATTTAGAATTCTAAATTGAAAAAGTTGAAATTGATGTAATCAATAATGTATTAAACTCGAAAATTTCATAATTCAGTTTTCAAGTTAGTCAGTTCTTAAAAACCTGATTTTTTGACTCACTTTGTCTTCTAAAGTAAACACGTAAAAGTCAGGCCAAAATTTGGTGTTTCAGAGCTGAATTAAATGAAGCTATATGAATACCTCGCATATAAAAATGAATACCTATCTAACAGATTTTTAAAAATTCATGTAAAATTGAGGTTTTCTGGAAAATTTTAAGCATTTTTCTATGCTTTAAGGCTCGATGCTCCATGCACCCAAAGTCTAAATTCTGCCACACGAATGTAATCAAATTGCCTTTTTGGGTGAACTTAGGATTAGACCGAAGAAATCTCTTTAAATCCTCCACCTAGAGACTTGAAACTTTTTTTTTTATTATATCCGTAGATACGAGTATACATATGTTACACTTTGCTATATTCTTCGAATTTTTTACATGTGGCAGAATTTAGACTTTAGGTCCCTGTACCAGCCCCCTTAAGTTGATCTAGAACTAGAACCTAGTTCTGAAATTCTGAATTGGCATGCTTACCATTAATGTCAATGGATTTTTTAAACTTGATCAAGTGATAGGGAATACGGAACTTAATAAAATATTATGAAGTAAGTCAGATCCAGACTTGAAATATTCATTCACATTTTTTTCGGAAAAATTAATTTTAATCCTACCATACACACACAAGCCTAACCAAATCGTATGTACCTTACTTGTACTATCCTAGTATAAATGTGTATTTGGGTGTTTGAAGTAAAACAAAGGCAAAGATTTTTTAAGGGTGTTTTGTACACTTTGGTAGGGGGAAATCTCGAAAGAATTAATTCAAATATAAGTCAACAGAACCCTATATTTTCCTAAGCTTTTGCAAATAAATGTTTACAGTTTACATTTGCATTTAAAGAGATTTTAGGGGTTCCTAAAATTAATATCTAATGGTAGGTATAGATTAATTTTTTGAAACTAATTTGAGTTAATTGACTTGATTATAAAATTTCAACTTCTGGTTCTTTTTTCATAATAAGTGATTTTTGGCATAATAATAACAGATAGTAGGTACTACTCATAGTATAATCTGTAGACAGTAGAGATATTTGTTCAGAATTAGCATTTTTGGTGTCTCATGTCTGTCACAAGCCTTTGTCAAAGTAAATAGTAAATAAAAGTACAGTCGATGACAAACAGATTCACTTTTAAAGGTACAAAAAACTCAGACAAATGATTTCAAATTCTGTCCTCGGTCCTTCTAAACAAATATACCCTTAAGTATTAAGAAGGATTTTCGACACTTGGTCTTTAACTTTGAGATTTTGGCAAAATTTGGCAATCTACTGAGATATTCGGTGTAAAAAAATTTATATCTTATCGGGCCATCAATAAGACAAGTTATTTACCTAATGTCTTTATGTCTTATAGTCGAGATTCCAGCCGAGATGTAAATAGTAAATAGACAAATTTAGGGGGAGGATAAAGAACAAAGCTAAATTTGCTTTTAAAAAGTTGTAAAAAGTGCAAAAAAATTTAATTCCCTTAACTAATCTTGATCTATAAATATCCACACACATACTGATAGAGATAGAATGTAAGATAGAGATACTGATAAGATAAAAATAAATTTTTGACCTTTTCTCAATACACACTTGCTTGCTTCGAATTATTCGAAAAGAATGGAAATTTCGGTAGGGAAAAAGATACAAGATTTTTGTATTTGTGGCATTAAGAAATTTTCGAGTAAAAAATCTGGATTGCAAGAAATAGATCTTGAATCAGGTTTAGATTTAAAATTCCAAAATATCAAATGAAATCTAAAGATTTGTACAAACACATTTTGAGTTTGAAAAAATCTTAAATACTCGTATATCTTTATAAAATCTTTGTTTTGATCATCATGCCAGTATATCTTGTATATCTACAAGATAAATTAAAGTTGGAAACGAAAGATATTGGATAAATCGACGTATTCGGTAAATTTTCAATTCTTATAAAATTTATTTTGCTAAATCAGTATTAGTTCAAATATTCAGGTCACCTAGAGCTCTGAAATTTTGGTGTCATAACAAGCTAAGGATTACTTATTAAATTACAGGATTCGTATCATTCTGAAAATTTTGAAAATTTCTGACATTAATACCGATAATGTGTGTTATTATCATTATCATTATCATAAAAAAATGACAAGAAAAACCCCTTTTTTGATATTTTGAATTTGGCTATATGTTTTAGTCCATATTTGTATACCTATGCCTATGCATGGATATTTATTTAAATCACATTGTTCTTTCGGAATTTACTTTTTTTATGAAAAAACCAAGTTTAAATTACTATCTACAATATTTTACTTGAGAACAGACTCTATACTCACTATAGTATGTAGTGTGTAGTAATGGTATTAGTAGGGGTAATATAAGGGTAGGGTTATTTGAGTTGTCAGCTGGGGTTTGAAGGAAGAGGAAGTGTGAATTGATGAATGATTTGGCGGAGCGAAGTACACAAATAATCCAAGTCACTTTCTTCAAAACCCAAACTCAATCCTTCCTTGTTAGCCAGATACATTATAAATACACAGTAGGGTACTAGTACTGATACACATGAATATTTAAATACGAGCAAAAAAACACATATCTCAAAATAATGAGTTATAGACACTAGTACTAGTAGGGGTTTCTGAGATAGAACCAGTAGATTTTTATAGAAATTTAACTCAAAATTTATTTAATTTTGACTAGTTTTAGACTACCTATGTTTTAGCTGAATTTGTGTGTACAAAGTTTCTAAAAATTTTATAGATTTTTGCTATTATATTTTTCAAATTGTAATTTTTGTCTAATCAAATTCCATATAAAGTATACTAATGGGTATTATCTCAATTTATTAAGTTTACAGTTCTAACATTGCTTCTAGCGGAATTTTTTTATTTCTGTGTAGTTTAATCCTTCTATGAACAAAAAACTTGACAATTTCCTACTTTTACTTGTACAGTTTGTATATGTACCAACCATGATATTTTTGGAAAAGAATAAGACTTTAAATCTAAGGATTTAACCGCATATAGGTATGCACTTTTCTCAAGTTGAAATATTTTTTACCCGATTCGGATATACTAAAATAACAGGGGTAACCAAAAATATTTTACTAATACGAATAGCAAAATTTTATTTTTATTTAATATTATACTACCTATCAGTTATAAGAGTTGGTAAAATATCTCTTATTTTAAAAGAAAGATGTTAGGGAATGATGGGATTTTAAGTAAAAATTTGCCAAAATTCAAAGATTTTTATGATATTGCATTTTCATAAAAATTCTCAAAACTATGATCATATAATTGGACTTGAGCAATTTTTTCAAATTTTTTTGAATTAAGTTTAATTTCATCCCTATATCTTGGTTGATTTTACCACCGTTCCCCTATATTTTTGGTCTAACTTGTATGAAATTGACCCTATTTTTTAGTTTAGTTTAGTTTAGGTTAGGTAAGGATTTACTTTTAAATTGTAAGAGATGAGCTAGTTTGTTGTCAAAACAGTTTTTCTTCTCAAAAATTTGTCCATTCTTTTTAATTAAAGTTGTATTGGGGTGATATTATGAAAATTTTTCCTATTTTTACCAAGACTTACATAAGTTAATTTTATTTTTATTTTGGTTGAAGCTACCCAGTTGTTTTTGGTCAAACTTTACCCCTTTGTGAAAATAAACTTTTTTTTTTAGTTTAGATTAGTTTAGGTTAGGTTAGGATTTTTTAAAATTTGGGCTAATTTCATAGAGGGTTAAAGTTAGACCAAATAAATGACCCATATCATGTGTCAATTAAACCAAAATAGGGATGAGATTAAATCGAAGCCATTTTTTAATCAAAATATTCAGAGTCAAAGTGATCTCAAGAAATCGAAAATTTAAAAACAAATTAAATATCCAGCCATTTTTTAAATCTATGGAATAATGTTTGACTTTTTATTTTTGATGTTTAAAAAGCATTCGGCGGTGATCCTTGTTAATAATGGCATTATCCTTTACTTGTGGATTTGGTCGTTTGACACTGACTTTGGCAATCTGCCTCCGATTTCAAACACCCTTTTGAGTGATTGTTATTTGCTGATCTTTATGCTCTCAGCCACACACAATCAATGACTGGCTGGGATCCTCTCATTTATTTATACAGTATCAGTATTATATCTCCTAATAGTAAACTGACTTGCTAATCCAACTTAATTTATTATTTTTCGAAAAAGTTTAGGAATTTTTGTAGTTTATTACATTACCTACTTTTCCATGTTTCTCTTTTGGTGAACAAAGAGACTTTTGAAATGCCGAAAGTTGAGATAAATTATGATTATGATTTCCTCAAATCCTGACTATTTTTGAACTCTGATGACAGGCTTCAAATTTTTACATTACAAATCTATAGCTTTTGTTTCAAGCCTACTTTTTTACTCAATTATTTAATAGCTAATTTTAAATATGAAAGTATCTCCATTTAGATCTGTCGCATAATCATTCAGTTGAAATTTTGAAACGAAATTTTGAAAGAACTTGTATGGATTATGGACAAGAATACGAACAAATCTAAATTGTAAAATTTGGTCAAAATTGTCAAATTTAATAAGATTTGGAAGTAGTAGGGTACATAATTAATATCTAATAAAAAATGTCATATTTCAACCTGGAAATCAGATGCACTTGGGGGACTGGTAGGTTATCAAAATGATTGTCCCATTTTCATTTAAATTAATTCTCTTTTCTATTACCTTATACAATAGAATAGTACTGACTTGTAATCGTCATAAATTTCCGGTATACTTTCAAGTAATTACAAAATTACATCTGAAATATCTGAATGTTGAACAAATAGTTGAGATTTTGAGAGAACAATGTGGACGACATAATTTATACATAATAATCCAAAGCCAGCCAGTCCCTTGACATCTCGATGGGTAGTCCCACCTGCTACTTAAAATTACTTAAAATAATAATAATAATCATAATCACCACTTCTTTTCAAAATGCCTTTTGCCTACTATACAACTTATTATACCTAAATAATTTACAACCACATAAAAAGTAAATATGAAGAAATTTTGAAATACTCAACAACTGAAAGTTATTTCCAGTTTTCAGGAAGTCTATTAAAATAAAATTTAAGCTAAGCAAAATACTATTGTACATTTTTTCAATTTACTACTTACTATTAGAGTATCTACTATTCTGTACTACGAGACTTGAGTATATTAGGCTTTAAAGTAGAGACATAAATCTTTGACTTTGAACCAAAAAATGCAAAAGTAAAAAAACTTGAGTCAACTTGAAGAGGTAATAAATTGCATTTATTTACCTAAGACTTGGAAAAATACGATCAAGTGTTCTGTAATTGCCAGCTTTTTAAAAATCTCAAAAAAAGACAAACATTTGGCAGTTGAAATAACTTTTTTTCTATAAAATACTTGTACAAATTTTAAGCTTTAGAATTTGGAATTAACTTATTTGTGTAATAGTAATTACCAATTAGCCCCTAATTAGATAAAACTTAATTTATAATTTGTAAGGTCTATTAATATGTGTATTTTTATGGTATTTTCAGAATGGTAAGAGTCGAATAGTATATAGTTTAATAGTGGTATTTTTATCTCAATTTCGATTTTTAAATCCTAGATTTCACTAGGATTTAATGTAGGATTTAATCAAGTGGACAAAAACTTGGATTTCAGACTAAAAATTGAGATAAAAACACCTGTTTTTTTATATTTAGAGTAAGAAATTGATAAGTAATTTGTCAGTTTTAGTTTTAACACCTTATTATGGCAAATTAGAATTAGGGCAAAAAATCTATATCAGTATGTAAGTGCCAATAATAGCTGTGTTTGTATTCTAATTAAGTAGGTGTAGTATATGAGTACATTTCAACCAGAAAATTGTATGTAGAGAAATCCAAAGTTTTGAGATTTTGTCCAATTCTTGTAAGTTTTAAATTTGGACTGAAATGACTGTGGGGTACCAGATGATGGAGTTGACATCATCTTTGTCTTCTTTCATTCCAGAGTTTATTTCTTAATATTTTGTAGTCCATTTGTTCTCACTTCTAGTAATAATTCTAATTGTAAGATAAGTTGGATATTATTAGTATTTTAGTATTAGGATAAGTAGAGTGTATGAGAAATGGGTGGATATTTGTCATGTTTAATTATCCTACAAAACAATGCATTTCCTTAATCACGCGAATCCATTAAAATATTGTTTTCTACTTCAGTCAGTATCCGTATGTATGACTATGCCCTATAAGTTTAAAGACCAGAGGGAGAATTACCCCCAAAATACAACAAATACTTGACTATACGAGTACTAGTATGTTTGTCCATTTTGAATTCAAAATGTCAACTGGTTATTCTATCAAAAATCAAAAATCAAAATTTCATCAAAACCGCCATGTACTTTTTTATATCGGTAGATTTGTTTTTAAATAAATACAGATGCGAAAAATTTGTTCTTGCTCAATAATTTTTTTAAATGAATTTTGATCGATAATTTGAATAAATTTTAAAATAGTACAGAAAGTAGTAGGGTAGGAATTTTCTGTACTTTCAGTTTAAGTCTCTTTATGTATTGTATAAGAGGTTTTTGAATTTTGATCATTTTGTCATTCGACTAAACGGGTATCTATTTGAAGCCAGTAGGCATTTAGAATTTGCGTAAGTTTGGGTAAAAAAGTCCCATGCGAATCGGATAAATTTATGACTCCCGCCCCTGCCGTTCTTCAATTTCAATACGGGTTAACCGAACCCGGACAAAAGCGGCCACTTTTTCTATCCATCGATAAATGTAATTCAAAGCCCATTGTCCACCGAAAAGTAAAGCTATTCATATCTGTAAAAAATCTTGCCAAAGTGTAAAAAACACTATATAGTACCTAGTGCAATTATAAACTGGTTCATAAAAAGTGTCATTTTAGACCTTTTTGGTAATGTTTTTAGGTACCCTACTGATTACTGATCATCTGATTTTTTCGTAATCAAACCTTAAGATCAACGAGAATATTTTTGAAAGATTCAAATTTTGAGCAAAATCATCGAAATTTCCAACTTTGCAGAAATTTGAAATGTTATAATTTTTCAGAAAAAAGTGTAACTTTTCTTGATACTGATAGTTGAGCTTTTTGTTTGTCCGATTATCCAAAAGTTGTGTCAAGTGTCCTTTGACTCTAAATACCAGAAACAAAGATAGAGACCGAAAATACTCGAAATTCTCACAAAATCGAAGTTCAAACTACAGATAAGAGCTCTAGTATCAAATTACCAATGTGATATGCAAATACTCTAGATAAAATAGTTATTTTTACCCTCTAATTTATAACAGGCATAGGATATCTGTAGGTAGTACAAGTTTTTTAAAAACTTTTCTAATTTACTAATTGCCTTTTAAAAACCATGTTTTGTACCCATATAGGTAAGTAATTGATTCACTATGAGTAGAGAGAAAGTGATTTACGATCAATTTTTTGATTGAATTGTAATTTATGTCATGTTTGGCCCATATTTTATACACGATTTAATTAATAAAAAGTTATTTTATTGTTTTTTAAATCATTTCAGAGAATCAGATGAAAACTTGAAGTTTTAGTCGAAATTTTTTTGAAAAAATAGCGAGGAAAAATGGGTGCTACAAATCGGTTGACGAGACTAATAGACAGATCTAGAGGGTTTCGAGGGATTTGTCAATCTCTATCTATACTTTGGATTCTACTTGTGCCAGGTAAGCTTTAAAAATTGAAAAAATATCATAGGGTAAATGTAAAATATCAAGATCTAAATGTCAAAATTTCTTGGATTTTATAAATTTTCCCAGCATTTTTATGATAAAACCTTGAATTTAACATGGAATTTCATATTTTTTTCAAAATTTGAAATCTTTCTCGTCGTTTCACAAATTTAGAAATTTTTAAGAGAATTTTTATCGACATATTCAGTTGATGTTATAAATACTATTGCTCATTTTTATACAATGTTTTGAAATAGAATTTTGAAAATAGTTTGAAATTATTTAGAAAGGATGGGATAATAATGGACTTTCTGGCCTTTATATGGGGTTTAACATGGAAAGGCCTGAAAGCCGAATATATCCTTTCGGTTTGGATTTTAAAAGATATTGGTATGTAGGTAAGTATTAAGATCAAATAGTTACTGACTAAGCAAACTACAAAAAATTTTGAGACTTAATTTCGAGGAATTTTTTCGTAATTGACTTTTTTATACAATAATTCTTATTTTTGACAATTTTACTTTTGAATATTTTTCAAATTTTTTTCAAAAGTATGAGATCATGAATCTAGAGCTAGAGTGAGTAAAAATTGGATCAAATTTTCAACTAGTCTTGTTATTTCTTGTATTTTTTTCTCACACCTCAGGCCACGATCGGTAACTTGACATTTCCCCCTGACTTACATTATCTACTTATACTCTACTCATACCAGTAACTAAAGTAAAGTATATCATGATCTTATCTTGGCTGTAAAAATCCACTTGTCGGCTTCTCAAACACATCTCAAGACTCAAAAAAGAATAATAGTTAGGTTAATTTAAGATTTAGAGCAACTGGAAGTGTCAAAAAACTCCACTAAAAGTATAAAAATATGAAAAAAAAAACATGATAAGAAAGCTTCAAAAGTTTAAAAAATCCAAATCTTTCAAATTTAGTTAATAAACTACCAAGTAATTATGATAATTAGGTGCAAATTACTCGTGAAAAGTGAATTTTAATGGTCAATTAGCTACTCTTTTTACACTTGAATTAGCCAGAATTGTAGAAGGTAATTATTTTCCAGAATTTTAAAACTTTTTCAGATTTTTACAGATTTTAAATTAGATCTATGAGTTTATGTAGATACGAGTAGGTTAGGTATAGAGAAAATCTGATTAAATCCAAGTCTAGTGAAATTTATTATCAACACTTAAAACTTGAGATATTTTGATATTCATAAGTTTTTGAAGCACAAAAGGTATTCACAAAGTTCTTGAGAGAGTTTTAAGATCTACTAGTACTATTACATACTACTAGTACTAGTATTGCAAGTTCAAGTAGTAGTAAAAGTATTATTAAATGAGAAGGGTGTAAGTGTAAATTACAAATCAATACTACATATGGGTTGAGTATATTAGTAATTGAAAGCATATGTACTGCACTAGTACTAGTACCATATAAATGCAAGTTTAGAGATCTCAAGAAATCTCAAACTCAAGTTTTGAGTTTGAGATTTTTGGGTGAAAAGCCCAGATTTAATTTTTAGGAAATATTTTAGGATGAAAGTGTGGCTAAAATAACTCAATACTAGTAGTACCTTTAACTTATAGAGTAGGTATATATTTGAAATTTGAGATATTATAACTTCGAAATGTGACTGATCTAGAGAAGTTGGGACTACTGCTACTACTAACTACAATTACATATCTGTATATGTATCTGTCAATTTAACATTTAAAAAAATTAAGTCCATAAAGGACATTTTGCTAATGATAGAAAAAATTGAAGTTTAGGACTATTTATTTTCTAAAAAATCCATGTGGTTTAGGTAAGATAGATAGGGTTAGCATTTGAGAACAGTTCAAATAAAAAAACTATGTACTCCAATTTATATAAATCTTTATAATAATTTTATCGAAATTTGGTTCTTAAAAATATGGATTGGATTCAAAATACAAAAAAAAATCTGATTTTTTATTAGCATATTTTTTATAAAATGTTTACGAAGGTCATAACTTGGGATCGCACAGTATTATTTGTTATTTATTTGTATCTCTAGATGGATTTTCATCTATTCATGTAGCCTCCTAGTCTTATGGGCCAATATCATCAGGGTCAAAAATCAAGCCTATTTGAACAATGTACTTTCCTAACAAATTCTGATCAAAATTTTACTGATTTTTTAAGCCTGACTGACATTGGGCCTAGATATCTGAAATTTCAGTTTAGTATAAATTAAACCTAACTAACTAGGGTATTAAGTCAATCATTTTTCGAAATACCAGTATTTCTCATTTTTTGTAGGTAGATACCTATATTCTTAGAATTTTTAGAACTGTAAATCAGGCAGTAGGCAAACCAATAGAAGATGTTGCTGCGTAGATATAGGAAATCTAATTTTTTTCAAAAGTATCTTTTAAAGATGACAAAGTGTTCATTTTCTGGCATCAGGTCATAATTATGCATATCTACTCCTACTAGTAAGTGTTATAGTATAAGGGTTTTTCATAGTCGTGGAAATTCTGAAAAGAACTGAGAAGAATTGAGTAAAAGCGGACTTGAAAAGCATGAAGAAAATACTCTAGCTGATAATAATATTATAAGTGTATGTAAGAATAAGTAAAGTAAAGTAAAGTAAATGTATTTGTATAAAATACTGAATGAATGAGAATATAAGTACAAGTAGTCCCCCTTAAAAGGGGGTAAGAAATCCTTCAATACCTTACTATTCTGTGTACAGTAGTAAGTCAAATCTATGAGTAAGTAAAAAGCGGGCTGCGAAAAGCCGAAAATTTCAAGTTTTGAAAGCATACTCTTGGTGCTTCATTTTATTTTATTTTATTTTATTTTATTTTATAAGGAGCTTTCACACTTGAGTGCCGGCAACTTTTTCACAAATGATTTCGACTGACTTGACTTTCAAGACTTAAAATAGCAGCAGGAGAAATAGAAAATATCATTATTTGTACTTACTTTTCAATAAAAATAAGTCTATGTCACTTGATGAAATGCACAATTTCAAAATATCTAATTGTAGGAGGTAGAATAATATAGAATTTCATAGGAAAATTTCAAAATTTTAAAAATTTTAGTGGTTTTTTATCATTTTCAGAACTTTGCTTTTTATAAACTCACCATCAGATTATTTCGAATACAGTACCCTACCTTTTAGATATTAATGATTTTAATTTCGAGCTTTGAATTCAAAAATGGCATTTAAAAGTACCCTATCAATGCAAAGTAAAGAGAACTGAAACAAAAAAATTACAAAATTTTGGCTAATTTGACTATCGAAACTATCGTATATTAGATCATTAAAGGCAGGTCCCATACCTTTTATTAGCAAAATATCAGTACTAATATGATAGGGAAAACACCTTTGGTCCGTTCCTAAATTACTCAGCAATTAAGTAACCAATAATATTGATTAACCCATCGTTAAAATGAGGATGAATAGAAATAAGTGAAATCTCGAATTTGAGAATTTAAAAAAAATAAAAGGTCAAATATTAGGTACTTAAAATAACTATTAAAATAATTTGCTAAAATTCTCAAATTCGTGTGATTTCACTACTTCTATTCATTCTCATTTCAACGGTGTGTTAATCAATATTATTGGTTACTTAATTGCTGAAGATGAGTAATTTAGGAACGGACCAAGATGTTTTAGGTCAAAATTTTATGATTTTAACATTGCCTTGGTGGAGCTATTTAAGAGACATCTATAGTCTCGAATTCTCAACAGCCAATATCAACTTCCCTCCCTTAAGATCTTTTAATTATAAGAAAATTTTTGAAATTAGAGTGAAGAAATGAAAAATCTTGAATAAATGAGTGATCTTGAAAATGCGAATTTTGGAAATAAAGATCATTTTTTACGGCCATAATTTTTGATTTTTATCTTTGATATTTTGCCTTGTAACTTGTAGGATTCTAAACGGAAATGATAAAATAATCTAAATCTGAATATTAGTAAAACAAATGAAAGTTTATTAGGCACTATTTAGCTTAACTTTGCACAAAGTGCCTTACTTTTTTCTCATACATACGAACACATCATCCCTTATTTATGATTATGATAAAATGGAAGGTAATTGCTTTCAAATGGGATAAGACTTTAAGTCTCTCCTCTTGAATCTTGAAAGACAAAACATCATTATTAAGAAAAAAGCTTTTTTTTCAAAAGAAATGAAATATTTCTTCATTTAAAGCTAAATAAGTACTATCTACGTCTACGAGTATCTAAGTAGTAGTAAGTAAAAAAGCTAAGCAATTGAGATTGAGATTAAGAAAGATTTCCTCTGACAATGACAATGTAAACTTTTTTAAAAATTGAAAAATTTCACAAAGTAGGTATATTTATCATTTTTAGTAAGGGAAAAAGTGAGAATTTCGTATTTCAGCAGTTTACCCAAAAAAGTTGAGTAACTACATATATTTATTTTTATTTTTTAGCTCGCATTTGTCTTTAAACTTCATCTAAGCTGCTACAAATAGAGAAATATCCTTTTGAAAACTTTCCAAACAAAATATATTTTAATTATATAGACAATTATGTAGAAAATTTAAGGCTCCGATTTAATCTCATCTCATCCCTATTTTGGTTGAATTTACCCCTATATTTTCGATCTAACTTTACTCATGATGTATGAAATTAATCCAATTTTTTAAAAATTGGAACTAAAAAAATTTTGGTTTAATTTCATACAGGGATAAAGTTAGATCAAAAATATAGGGGGTAAATTCAACCAAAATAAAGATAAAATTATTCCTCAGGATCAGTCAAAATAAAATGTATTACACAAATTTGTTCGCGACAACTTTGATTGAAATAAAAGAACCAATTTTTGACAATAAAAACCCCTTTTGACAACTAATTAACTCATCTCTAACAATATTCAAGTATTTGAGGGGAATTTGAGTATTTTTTGAGCAAATGAGCTTTCTTGATGGTCCAAAGATGTTTTATTTCTATTTATAAAGCATATTTGTATTCAAGTCTAAATTGAAACTTTTCACAATATATAATAGGAGATATTTCTATCTCTCTGCCTATATGGATTATTAAACATAATCTTTCTTTTGTGAATATGAATCTACTCAAGCTTTTTCACACCCAAAATCCAAAATAAAATAAAAGAAATAGAAATCTCTTTCAATCTCAATTTCCAAATCAAAATCAAAATGTCTCTAACTTGCAATGTACTACTCCGTAGTAGGTACTAGTATCTAGTATCTACTTACTCTTAGTAGATACTAGTCTAGAGTCTAGTACTGATGAAACTGGGGAAAGTCTGTTTATCATCTCGACTTTGTTATTGAAATAAAGAAGAAAAGTTTTGTCAAATTTGAGTCATTTTTGATCTCTACAAAATGCACAGAATTTTATCACAAACTTTCATACTAGAAAATATTGATCAAAATGATTTTGAATGCAGATTTACCTATCCTATATTAGCCTAGCTTTTATTCTCAGAATTGGATTAAAATGTACCTACTAATTGATGAAATTTGACCTTATTGATATGATTTTTATACTAGTACTCGTACTATATACTGGTATTACTAGAATAGTACAAGTAACATGTGTGACAAATGACATGGTAAAATATTTTAAAATTGCAACTTTATTTGCTCAGATTGTGATATTTAAGAGAGAACTCAAATAGTCATTTGAAATAGGGTGGAAAAGACAGAATTTCAGAGCTTTTTCTGAGCCTCCAAGAATTTTAAGTCCTCATCCCTTGTCACTTGCAAGGCAAGGCAGTTGAGTAAACAAACGTGAATTATTTGCAAATTTATAGAAAATTATAGAAACCGACAACCCTTTGAGAATGACTCAAGTTTGTAAATATTGACTTTTATCTTTAAACTTATCGTTAAACTAATACTTATCTTTACACAAGTACTTACTTTAGTTCCTATACAGATAGGATTTTGATACATATAAATACATAAGCACCAACACATTATGCCTTGTAAAATTTTAAAATTTTCAACAAATTGAGAATATTGTTGCAAAATTCTTAAATGATCCAGATACAAACTTAAACTTAGCCCTAAATTGCTTCTGTTAGATAGGTAAAATTCTCTATAAACAATCTTGAATTTTTAGACAATTCTAGCTTATTCTTTTACAAGATAAATCTGAAATTGGACAATTTTGTAAAAAAAAATTTGAGATAAAAGGAATTTTAACTAGATCTCTGGTTTTGATATTAGGGGAAACAAAAATTATCCATTTCCATTTTTACAGGATATTAAATTGAACTTTTATTAAAGTACCTAATTTTAAAGTAGATTTAGGGTAGGGTACTTATATAGTATAACAAGGATTTAAACCGGAAATGGAAATGAATTTAATATTATTTACTCTGATTGAATATCAATTTCCAACCTACCTGGTTTTCAGTTTATACCAAAATTCAAAAATTTCTTTTATTCTGTAAAGTAGGTACCTATTCGAGTACAACAAATCTCAAAAATCTACGAAAGCAATCTTTTTATTTGTTAGAAAAATTTTTACTTTATTTGGCTTTAGAGTTATAAAAATATATTCAGATTTGACCAGAGTAAAATTTGTATTATATTGTATAGTAGGTACTAGTAATTAGCAATAAGTATGTATATGAGAAGAAAGGTCAGTTTTTAGAAGCACATATATGTACCTATGTATATGTATCCGTATTTGAATTTTAAATTTAAAAAGCGAGCTAATATCAATAAGGAAATATTCCTCAAAAAAAACTCAAAGGAAATGAGATGATAAAATTGATCAGATCACATTCAGATCTTGAAAAAAGTTTTCCCCTAAAGACTTTAAAATAATGTATACATAATATAGGTACATTTCCTTTATCCAGAAGAATCCAGAACAATACCAGGCAATACTTGCTTATCTTTAGTAATATACAGTATTACAGCTTATTTAAAAATGAACATTGACTTTGAGACTTTGACTTGACTTTTCTCCAGAAAAAAAATGGAATTGAAAGTCAGTTTTTTTGCCTTGCCTTGGATTGAATGTGATGTGAATTGTTTAGCTTTCTCTAGTATATTTCCCCTATTTCTCTTCAAATGGACATTTTTGCACAAAAAAGTGACATTTTTTTGGAATCTCTAAAGGGACATTTCAATATCAAAAAATTCGACAATTTTGTGTACGTGGGGGCAATTGAAGACTCAATTTGGGAATTTCAAAGCATTCAATCTAATCGAGTGAATATTGACTACAATTGTAATACTAGGAGTACTACTACCTTGAATGAAAAAGTTTAAATTTTGGAAATAAATAGGCAATAATAGAGGCAGGATAATACGGCTTTTTGTGTAAAAAGTAAATAGGATTTGAGCTTGTAATAAGTTGTACCTAATACTGCTGTAAAAGGTAGAACAAGTTTAACAATTTCAATTGAACACCCTAATCCTTCCTTATCTTTATCTATAGATCCAGGTACATAAGTAAGTACCTAACTACTTTGATTTTAAACTGAAAGGGAATTTGAACTGATTTTGGACTCATTTTATAGAAAACAAATTCAATATCAAGTTTACGATATAATTTCAAATCAGAGTCATTATATAAGGCTTCATTTTCCTCAATACATACATGCTCTGGCAATTTTTTTGGTGGAAGAATGAGGGAATTTCAGGGAACCTGAAATTATTTATTTTTGAAATTCCAGGTTTTTTTAAAAAAATATTGAAA
>JAQIXA010002152.1:0-19415 GCA_034699045.1 Nanhermannia cf. coronata Gr-Ori-00579 | reverse complement strand
AGTTTTATATTAGAGAAAAAATTTTGTGTAGAAAAGGGAGCCTTCAGAGTCCAATCGTTTCTTTAAGTAATAAGATATTAGTAGTAGGTATTAGGTAGGTAAGACTTGATTATACTAAAATGCATTAAGCATTATTTAGAGAGAGAGAGAATGTGTGAAATGGATGAAGAAAAGAAAAGGCGAACCTACATAGGTAGGTAAGACCTTTATACGAGTACACTGGTAAATGATAAAGCGATATTATTTATATCACTTTTACTTATTTTTTTCTTTTGGCTTTTTAATTTTCGACTATCTGAAGAAGTATATATTTTCATAATAAATATACTATTCCTAATTCCTTCAAATCTCGTCTTTACAAGTTGTAAGAAACCTTTTATTTCTATATACCTAGATATAAGTAGGTGCGCTAGTAAAAAGATTATTAGGTGGACAAAATATTTTGGAAAATTGACCAAGCAAATCTTTTCATATAAGTTGGTTATCAAGTAACTATTATTATTTTTTCCTATTCTACTAGACCTAAGACCTACCATAATAATTATAATTATTCACACATTCATGAATCATTCATGAAATGCTGTGTAATAAAGTTGTAAATGTGTTTGGAAAAAACGAATATCAGTACAGTATTGCATTGATCGTATTGAGTATTTTTGATACTTACTAGGTTTACCTTACCTAACGATTAGTCTTTATTTTAACTTAAAAGTTTACTACATATTATTTTGTATTTGAGTACCTACAGATATATACAGTATATCGCCGAGTATTCTTAACTTAAAAATTATTGTACACGTTTAAATATTTTTGTTTAATCCGTGTATAATTCATATATATAAACTTTTTGAACTTACGAAATATTATAAGTTGGCACTGATATACCCACTGACATCATTACAATAATATATGATTATAATAATAATGAATGATAATAATGAAATGAATAACATTTGATCGTATGAGAGCAGAGAGGATTAGTCGAATGTATTATGTATAGGTAGTTTAGTTAAGGCATCTTAGTTAAACCTGCTGAGTATTTGTATTTATAACATAACTATAACCATAACTTAAAAGATAAGATTAATATTGGAATATTACTAGTATAAAAGCAAAAGCATATTATAAGCTTAACTTGGCTTAGCTTTGTTGTTTAATATTGAGTTGTAGTTTGTGTAAAATGTATTCCTATATTTGTACTTACATACTATATTTGATTATCCATTTTCTGTTTACCTAGCCTACTAAATTTTCTTTCCCTTTTCTATTTTCAAAAGGTTCCATTTCATACTTCATCAAAAAATTTACAAGATTAGATTACAATTCGTTAAGTACTATACATGCTCATGCTGGCTTTATTAAAAGTACAATATGATCCTGATAGTGCAGTAAATAATATTTCTACTTTTGCTGTAATCTGAACAAGAAACATATTATGATGAAATGTACTACCGATATACGGTGATTGGTATTAGTGGTAGGGTACATATCAAATTCAATCAAACTTTATTCAGCATTTATATTTGTCCTTATATTTAATAAAATAATTAAGTCATATCCTACATTGTTATGTAGGTATTAGGCTTGGGTATTGGGTATAATAGTTCCTCCCAAAAATATAATAAATTGATATACATTTTTGTTTATGATAACGATAAGAGATTCCATTCTTATCTAAAACAAATGGCGTAGGTAGGTATTAATTTAATAAGTGATAAAAAGCAGAATAATAACAGTAGGTACCCTACTTATAAACTCAAATTAATATAACCATTAACAGCAAATATACCTATTGCAAGTTTATTATTATTAATGGAAAAATACTTTCATCTATGTCTATATGTATACCTAATTCTAATTAGTGATACACTTTATCATGCATACATATTATTATCTTATCATTGCTAAATAAAAAGGCACAAAAAAAGATTACAAAAAATATCTAGCAAGATTAGTTAATACTTTACCTACTACTTACTACTTACACTAGGTAACTGCTAGGACCAAATTATTTAAAAATAGTCAGATCAGATACTTGAAATTTTTGATTTTAAATGAATTTTTTTCATAACCATAATTTTGGATTATTCAGAAAACTGAAATATTTTGGCTATCTTCTTTAAAAAATACCAGGACAAAAAAAATTTGATTTAAAATCAGAATGAGTTCTGAGTGATTAAGATTAAGGTGAGGTCATTTTTAGATAAGGTCTCATCTCATGTTTATCCCTATCCTTACTATAAGTTCCTAGTATTATTAGATATGGAATCGGAATCCCTAAAATGGCCCCATGACATAAGATCGAAGCTAAAAAGGTCTAATGTTAAAAATGTATATCCTGAATCCTGGCTCTTTTCCAAGTCAATATAGTCTAAAGTCTAACCTAACCTTTAAAGAACCTAGCATAAATAAACCCAAAATACTACCTAGACTATCATAACCTAACCTAACTTAACCTAACCTAACTAAGCATTACACCTTTTTAGCATTAAACCTTTTTATAATAGACTTTTATAACTTAGATCTTATGTCCTTGCTTCTAAAATACAAAACATGTGTAGTAAAATACAAAAATACAAATTTCTTTCAGTCTCATCAGAAAGAATTTTGAGAATTTTTCTATAAATTTATCCAATTTAGACAGAGAAAAGAATCTCTTAGTTTTTTGTTCCTTGACATTCCACTTGTTTTGGCAAAATTCCTTTCAGATTTTCTTTATTCAATTTAAACTAAACATATGCTGCAAAATTGAATAATTGTCAAACGAGTTGATCTGATTTTATTTCCTAAACATACTACCTATACAATATAGGTACATACTAATCATTTTATTTTATTATATTTTTAAAATGATTTATTTCATAATTTGTTGAAAATTCTATTGGAAGTGAAATACTTTGTAAAGTTTATTTGAATACCTATATACCTAAACTTTAGGTATATAAACAAAATATTATGCGTTTCCCACCAAGCCCATATTATTCAAATTCAAATATTTAGGAAAGTATATTTCTAAATTAAGCAAACAATATTGTGTATACAGTATAATTATTAGTAGAACCTTATATGATCATTTAATTTATTCTTTAAAAATTAGAATTTTTGGTTCATATGTATTACGTTACTTTAGGATGGTATTTTAAATTATTATTACATTGCTCAAAAATTGAATATTTTAAAATATTGAATTTGTTTTCAGAACTTTTGTGAATTCATATTAGCTCATAACTATAACATAGCTAGATAAAATTTCCCAAATTCATCGAAATTGAAGTTGCATTGCATTGCATTATTATAAATAGTAGTCTACTTTTGTCATATTTTAAAAGATTATTTTATCATTTATTTAAACATAGGTAATTATTATACTTACTGACCATACATTCATAGAATTAATTGGTCGAGTTAATTAGTTTTTTAAATCTAGAATCTAGAATCTAGAATTTAAATTTTTTAAAGTTATATTCACTTGGTCAAACTCGATTACCTATTCCTAATAAGACTAATACTAATAAGACTCCAACAAGTTGATATAATAATTAAGTTTTGCACAGGGAAATAGAAATCCCCAGTGTAACTACTCCGTAAAGACTCTGAATTTTTTTAAAATCCCAATAATAGGATCTATTTATTGTATTTCTATTCTAATCTAGTGATTGCATATTAGCAGCGCAAGTGAGTAAAATTTAATTTTAGAGTACTTGGACTAGACGGCAGACAAAAACATTAGTTATGCGTACCCTACTACTACTTCAAAAGTATCGTATAGTTACGTTACATGCTTAAATAAAGAGTGTTTTAAATTGATGTTTGAAAAAAGTAAGTAGATATATATGAGTACGAAGTACGATACATTATACACATCAGACTCAAAGAGAGTCCATCCCAATTTCAATCCCAGCAACATATTCATTGCCGTTTTCTGAGTTTACTATCAGTATCTGTAAATTATTCGTTTTATCCTGTTTAAAATAGTTAGCAGTAAATAAATATAATTGGAATAGGAAAAGGACAAAAAAAAAAAACGAAAAATAAGCTGTGCTTATTAAAAAATCTATTTGTGTCGTCAGTTTTAACTTTAAATTCACTTATCATCATGACTTATGTTACCTGTTCAATTTGAATTTGCATTGGAAACTTTTTCAGCAACAGGAAACTACAAGTTCAAGTAATGTACATATTATACTGTATTATACTAGGTACTTTAATAATTTAATATAGAAGAGGCATAAAAGAGTATTTTTAACTACATTATATTATCTATTCTACTTCTAAATTCTACCTAAAGCTATAGATTGTTTAAATGCAAATGTTTATTTTCGATACCTATACCTAATACCTATCTAGCTTTCAGAATTTGACTTTTGACTACTCTACCTGTAATGCAATATGTATACATTTTTATTACCTAAATCCTATATTCTTAGTAAGCTCTTAGAGGGGGTACAAAAAATTTTTTGAACAGGATATTTTCGGGTTATAATAAACTTTATATGTTGTTTAATATGGCAAAGGCCCGAAATCTGTGGATATCCTTTGTATTATTATACATATTATATTAGGTAATATTAAAATTATAATACCCAACTACATTTATTTCTTAAATAATTAATAGGTAACTCTCTAGATATAGATACAAATACCTAATTTTTACTTCCAATTTTTTTCTAGGGAACATTATTAGATAGCAGATAATTATGTATTCTGTATAGTGTTAATTACTATAAGAAGTAGGTTCTCTTCTCTTATTACTCTAATTTCTAAATCAATCTTTTCTTTTATTTTATTTTATTAATAATGTTATTTGTTAAGTACGAGTATTAGGAAGTACTTGTGATTTAAGTACCTTACCTTACCTACTAGTTATCTGTAAATAGTATAATGACAGGTAGGTAAATTAAAAGAGTATAAGTACAAATAGGTAACATAATGTAGTAAAATGATATTTTGAATGTAATGCCAATTAGATAAGGATTTATTGAGATTGGCAAGTTTTGTAAAAAAAAAATATGGTTACTTATGTTTAATACATACAAAAATAATTTAAATGCCTATATTGCACAGCACATATTGTACTTACATTTACTAAACTCATACTTACGATACGATTAGCTTAAAAGTTAAAAGAATGAAAAGCAATATGCCTAATAGTAAAGCAGTAAGAAGAAAATGTGCGTGTGAGGTTTTTTTATGTGTGTATAAATAGTAGTAAAGAGCACCTGTTTTAATTTTTTTTCTTGAGACTTTATTTACAACTAGGTACTACTCTGTGTTTAGTTTATGGGTTATTATTATTATTCATTTAAAAGATTGACTTTTACTTTTGGTGCTTAAGGCTCTTATTGTTGGCAGACGTTAATATAGTAAATTTTATAGTAGCTTGAATGTCGATGTCATTAAAGGTTTTGTATTATTTGTTGTAGAATATTGTGCTAGTATAATGGTCTAGTATATTATGAATGAGTGGCAGATTCTGGCACAGTTCAGCTCCTTTGGTTTTTTTGGCACATAAAGGGTGAAGATAGTTTCATTAAAGAACCGCTTTTTTTGCAAACTTTTTTTTGAACTGAGGATAAACTTTGGTTGTTCTACTCAAAAGAGATAAGTAGATAGTTATAGTAGTGTATGGGCAATTCATTTAGGAAATCAGAGGAAGGAAGTTGTCGACAAACAGAGAAAGGGAGGGATACGAATTAGGAAGCTATCCTTCGGCAATTCAAGTTTGAATTTTTTTTAAAAGGAAATGAAAAAAATGTATTTGCTTATAAGATTGAGATTTGAGAAATTATGACTTTGACTTTAAGTAGTGCCAAAAATATTTTGCTGAATGAGCTTTACAACTTTTAATTTAAGGAATCCTTTACATAGTTTGATTTTTAATGGAATTTTTTTTTACTTTATTTGTAGACTGGTTATCAGGTTCAGCAATGAACCGACTTTTTGGACATTCAAGAAATGACCTCTAGTGAACTTTCCCAGTCGATGACATGCCTGAAAAGTTTAGCTGACAAGTTGTCACAAACGACGAACTCACCGGGCAACAACAACAACAATTCCAGTCCAACTTCTCAGGATTTAAGTTTTAGTCTTGGTCTCTCGACTCATAATTCTACCCTGTTACCAATTCCGATTGATATTGACCACACGAGTATTTCAGACCAAAACCAGCACCAACATAATAATAATTATCATCAACAACAACAGGGAGGAACTTTGACAAATTGTAATCATTTAAACAATCATTGTAATCACCATCCATCTGTAGATACTTGTATTGGAAAAAGTTCTACTAATATAACTTCCCTTCAACTCCCACATTCGAATGGTAATTGTAAAGGAATAGAAAAATCCACTTCCGCAACTAAAGTGACTGAAAATCATTTAGCAAACAAACTAAGCAGAAACAATTCTGCTCCTTATCCAGTTAAGCCAGTACAACTAGTGAAACAAAACTTTAACTCGAACCAAAATCAAGTCGCTAAAAACTTTGCTAGCGGTAATAGCAGCGAAGAGGACCCTTCAAATTTAACTTCAAACAATTACCAGCAATACAACAACAACAACCACTTGGAGCATCAGCTAGAAAGTTTAGCAAAAAAAGAAATGTTCGACCATGTGCGAGGAATGATAAACAATTCCACCGCTCCCATTGTACACCATACAAATAATCATTTGCTAAACGTAAACATTTCACCCCAACAGAACCAACAACAACCAGCTTTGAAATTTGAAACTAATGGAATTAATGGAAACAGCGGTTTAGATAATATTGATTTAATTGACAATCACCAGCATCAAGATCAACTTAATAACAGTAATAATCAGAGTGATACTAGTGATTCATCATCTATTATGGGAAATCAAGCTGAAATGGATACGAGCGGTGCAGGTAGAATGGACAATTTCACTAGAAATTTCACCCTAAATCATTGTGGATTATCTCCAGGTGAAAGCCTCAATGAACATGACTGTGATGACTGTGACAAGTAAGTCAAAATTTATAGAATTAATCTAGTTAGTTAGTTACACAGTTGTCAATAATTTTTGAAATGTACTAACTGAAACCAACTCTCAAATAATTTATTAGACCTACTCTTATTTAGTATACCTAATTTTTATTATTTTATTCTGCACTAGTTACTGATATAACATGGTACTATTGAATAAGTATTTACTATTACTTTTTTAATCATAAGATCAGATTCTGTATTTTCTAATTTCAAGTAACAATAGGACAGTGATAAAATGGTACATTTTTTCTTAATCATAGGTAGTTAATTAGTTACTAAAATGTGTTGTGTTATTTTGATGTCATTAGAATTTGTAATATTGATAGTTTCATAAGTACTAGTTGTAGGGTAAGGGTACGGGTACTATAAAGATATTAACAACTTTTGTACTGGAACTGGGTACCTTACGTATTAAAGAATTACTCATTGCTCAATAAAGTGAATTAGGCAAATATCTGTACTTTAATTTAATTTCCAGTATTTCCAAATAGAGATAGAGATAGAGACGATTAATGCCATTTCAGAGAATACCTAGTGTAGTATATTATTCTGTAGTAACGTAACTGATTGCTAGAATCCTTTCCAATTTTTGATGATTATCGAAAAATTAGTTTTTAATATTATTATTATTTAGTATCTACTATCTACAAATACCTATTATTTTATTATTATTATTATTACTGATTACTGATATATGTATGCCGTATGTCGTATGACATTAACTTTCTTTGGTTTATTTCATTCATATACTATATTACTTGGAGAGTTTATTAGAATAAAGTAATAGGTAGGTTAAGCTACAGTAAAACATGAAAGGACGAAAATTATATAGGTTAATGTTGTTATTTTGTATTTTCTGAGATATGCCATAAAGATATTACACAATAATAATATCATATAATCCCCTCGAGAAATTATAAGATTTTCCAAGTCCCTTTATACTATAGCAGTTACTACATTACTTGGTCTTGGTATTAGTACTTCAATCTTCAACTAATGCATGCTCTAAACTTTTGGTCAAAGCGAAAGCAAACCAATGAAAAGCCAATGCTAATGGTAACTACTTTCTAGGGTAGAATACTTCTAATATACCAGTGAATGTAATGTGTAAAGTGAATATCTTATTGTATAACTGTCTGTCCATTTTCCAATAAACATTTCATGCATGGTCTTATGAGAATATTCTAAAAGCTATAATTGGATCGATATTTTATATTTTTACTTACTTGACTACCTACTTGAGTTGAGTTCACAGCAGTCAAGCTGAAAAAATCCATTGGTCTATACCTTATTCATCAGAACATGCAACATCCATTTCATATATAATTCGACTAATGAGAAATAGTGTATTTCCCCCCGTTGAGACTACAGTTGAAGATAGTACATTAAAACTTATTTAGAAAGTAAAAAAATAAAAAATAAAAAAAAGTAGATAGTCAGCCCATCCCAAAAAAGTATACGATATTAGATTAGATACAAATTTTGCCTGGCCTGCCTGGCAAGTCTCATTAAATTTGGCAGAAGGAATTCAAATCTTATCTATTTTAACTAAGGACTAGTGACTAGTACTACTAGTATAGTAGTATTAGTAGTAATTTTAGCAATATTATTCCTAAAATCTATGCATTAGCATTAGGGTACCTATAAGTAAATGATAAAGATAATGTAGTATGTAGTAGGATATATTTGTAGGGTACTCTTTCTATTATATATTGTAAGGAAAAAAATGAAGGAATAGTAAACATGAAGAAATCAATCGGAGATTTTTGAAATTAAAAAAAATTTTTTACACAA
Organism: Nanhermannia cf. coronata Gr-Ori-00579; assembly: GCA_034699045.1. Classification (NCBI taxonomy): domain Eukaryota; kingdom Metazoa; phylum Arthropoda; class Arachnida; order Sarcoptiformes; family Nanhermanniidae; genus Nanhermannia; species Nanhermannia cf. coronata Gr-Ori-00579. Next base: position 10,611 of record JAQIXA010002152.1, on the reverse strand, counting down.
ATTGTGGTCCAATAAGTATTTTAATGAATCAAGAATACCTATGTATTTTAAACCGTTAATTGTCAGTTCTTTGTTTATAAAATAATGCATAAAATAAGGAACTGAACTACTTATATAGCTAATCGTAAGTTTTCAAGCAACCTATATTAAAATTGTTTTATTTTTGTTAAAGTAAATTTTTAGAAAGACTTTTAAAGATCCAAAAGCTTTAAAAGCATTGTAAACTAAATATGCAAATAATTTTTTAAATAAAATATAAACATATAAAACAGGCCGTTTCTCTTTGGATTCTCGATTCTCGCCCTATCCTTATATAATATGGACTTTTATTAATGTATTTTGCTCAATATTTTAGTGAATACAAATTACAAATAACTTACCTAGGTACTTCTAATATATTTGTTTACTCAAAGTAAAATGCTTTGCAAACAATTTTTCTAATTTTAAGCGTATTTTGCTTTAAGAATATAAACAAAAGTTAAAAAATGTTTTATAGCAGTATTCTCTAGGAGAATAGAAATTAAATATATAATTCTCATTGGCAAAATTGAATTTCTCTTGTCTTGAGAAAGAGAATCAGACTTGTGCACACAACATTATTGGCCAAATCATGAAATTGAGCTCTTTATCTAATTCTAAAGATAGTTTTTTAAGCTTGTATTATAGTGTCTTTGAGTCTTTACTTACAACTTGCATTTATCTAACTCTATTTCCAGACTGATCTAGAATTCCGTCTCTCATTCCTTGAGTTCATTTCATTTAATTATTTATTAACTAAGGTTTTCGTGTCTCACTTGCTTCTTTTGGAATGGTCTCTTCTAAAACTACAAATGTAATATATGCTGATTTTTCCAAAAGTTTGTGGAGAATTTTTATAAAATTTAAAACGAACGAGAAAGAAAAAAGGATAGGTATTTGAAATTCGGTTTCGGCTGAATAGTAAAACCTTGTAGTATTATAACTAGAACAGTAGAATAGAAGGTAGGGTGCTTATTAGATAAGATAGGTATTTGTTGAATATATGTTTGGAAAAATAATGAAAAAGTGCGTATATATAATATGTAGGACACAAATACCCTAATTAACTAGAGAGCTAACAATTTTTCCTAATTCATACTATATCGGAGTTGAAAAAATGCTCGACTCTGTTGGACTGTCAAGCCTAGTCGGTTTTTTATAGATCTTTTTAAATGAAATACAGTCCTACTCGGCATTTATTTACTTTATAATTTTTCATCTAGAAAAGAAATATGTAGGTATTCATTTTAGAATTGTTTTTTATCTTATATTAGGACTATGTGTATTTGCAAAAAAGATTACATAATAATTGCATTACATTTTACTAGGCACTACAAGTCTAAATACAAAGTAACTTCATTTTCCTGAACTTTTGAGATTCAAACATGCAAACAATTTTTCTATTGATTATTGGTATTGGTACTTGTCCAATACTGTTCGTTTCGTAAGTAGGAGAAATGATTCTCTTTCGAATATATTTTTGTGATTACTTTTTTGTAGACTGGATGGATTACATTTTTCTCAAAGATTTTAGATTAGTTGTAGTTGTAACTAGTTTTCTTTTCAGATAAAATAATTAAAAATAAGTTTGAGTTAGGACAGTAAAGTTTAGGACAGTAAAGTACATAGGTAGGTTAAATTTGTTATGTACTACTAACTTACTATTCTGCAAATACTATAACTGATCTACATTGCAGCTAAAAAATACAGAAATACAGAAAAAATGTATGATTTTTTCAAAATACAGTTTATAGCATATAACCGTATTTTTCGGTATAGGTATTTTTACCAATTTACCTCAGTTTTATTTAATTTCTCTCATGTGGTTATTTTATTCACCCCTTGATAGTCTTACACTTGATTAAAAATATTTTCACGTCTTCTTACTTCTTAATAGTGTATGTAGGTATTAGGTATGTGACGACCGTTTAATTTTGAAAAGGTCCTTGTACTTTTAATAATAACTTCAACCCTGTGTATTTTGAAAAGAAAAATTAATTTTAACATTTAGCCAAAGCCAATAATTCAATTTCATATATGAAAGTTTTGGCTGAACTCATAATATCTTTAGAGTTATGCAATGAATGGTTTTTATCTCATTAGATTTTGAATTAATAAAATGATGGTCTGCGTTTAAATGTATGTAAAAAATTATATTACATATCATTTAATAGAATCTTGTAGCAGTGCTCCATTACAGATACCTATATCATTATACCTATATGTTATACTGTTGACTGTTGTAGTAGAAGTATGGTACTAAGTATGTAGTATTAAAATTAAAATTTGCATGAATATCTAGACTACCTATTATATATTTGCGTTGAAGTCATGAGCTGAAAATAAGAGTGGTGAAATGAGGCGAGTATTCAAGATTGCAATTAAACCCGCATTTTCATTTTAGTTCTACTGACTAGGTACTTGCCTATTCTAATTTAATTTTAGGTGTTCCGAACAAACACATTATCTAAGGTTAGGCATTGGCATACTATTCTTATTACCTAGTATTTTGGGTAAAGAGAACAAAAGTCTATTTGAGAGAGCAAAAAATAAAACACCGGAGGAATTTGGCTCGGTGTTATCTAAATTCTAAATACAAAATATGTACCAGTATAAAGAGAAGGTGGAATTTTCAAGCTCTATATGCTTTGCTTAACTATTTAATTGTTATGTTCAGACTTTGGCATATCAACCGTATTCTTCATTAAATTCAGGCCTATGATATTACCTAGTTTGTATTAATGAAAGTTCATTTAACTTCAATACTCAACTCAATACATAAAGTAAAGTATGTTTTTTTTATTAAGCCTACTTCGTATATTGTAAATTAATTTAGTAAAATAACATTAGTAGTTTAGTAGGTAGCAGGTACATAATAGGTTTACAGATTATAGAATAATGAATTAGGTACCAAAATCTTATTAATTATTCTTTTCTAATCACTTATCATATATAGGCTGATATATTATCCTATCTACCTAGTTAAAAACTACAAGAACCTTAAAAATTATGAACTTAAAATTCAAATTAAATTCAAAAGGTATATTTGTAAAAAATGGAATATTTTGCATTGATGCGAATATGTATAGTTATTTAAATTCACCACTGCTTAATAAAATTTAATATTCAATGTGTTCAGGTTCTGGGAATAATTTAATTTAATTTCTTCAAATTACAAATGCACGTTAAATTAAATTTGAAACCGAGGGAATAAAGTCTATTTTGCTTTCTTTTGTGTTTGACTTAAGCAAGTTGAGCATCAAGTTTCCATTTTTTGATGATTTAAAAAGGTTTTAAATTTTATTGATCTTAACTTTAACTTGATTAGGTAGCAATATCTAATATCTGTATTTTATTATTAAAAAACTGAAAATACAATACTGCAATTACTTGGAATTGTCACTCATACTCGTATTAGTAATTATAATAGGAACGAAAATTATTTTGATGATTTAATTATTTTGAAAATCGTTTTAACTTGACCCGGGCAGCGGTCTTAAAATTCATTTATAAAGGTTGAAAGAAAGTCGAATTTTTATTTGCTTGTTGTGCTTCAAATTTTTTTGCCTTGCTATTTATTCACTGACCATCTAATCTACTATTTGATGGATTGAAATATATTACTGCCAATGCCAGTTACAGTAAATATAAGGGACGAAACTAATATGGCTTATAATAAAGCTCAAGTTTTTGAAGTTAAAGAGGACTTTGCAAGGACTAACGTTTTGTGTTTGTTTGTATTTTGTTATAAAATATGTATAAAACATCCAAGTCACTTTTAAATTTTTTTTATTTGAGACGAGACATAGAATCGAATTAATGGCTATCCACTATAATTCCAAGTGACCGTCATCATTATTAATGCAAATGCAATAATAATAGTAATAATACATAGGTAATAGTAATAATACATAGGTAATAATAATAATATAATGTGGTTTATATTTTTCTTTCTATCAGGTACCTACTTAAACTCAATATGTAGTAGTGAAGTGACTACAGTCTACAGTTCATAGTTATCTATAATTCATATCATACTTGGACAAATATCGACATTAGTTTTATTAAGCAAACATAACATCACAGACATCAGAGTATGATACATATATTATATTATACTTCGGCAAGGTATATCTAAAAAGGAAATACTTTATCAATAGTTCTTTCCTGAATAGCTATAAATTTTAAACTGTGTAATATTTTCTATAATAAAATTAAAGTCAAATCCTAAAGTAAAAGTTTGTTTGAATGTTTAGAATAGATTAGAGTTGAGAACCTGAATATTTGTAATGTTTTTAGCTCTCTCGTAACTTTGTACTTTACTTTAAAAGTAAACTTATGATAAAGATAAAGCCTTGTTAATAACTTTTGATAGCTTTTGCTTTTCTATTATATTTCACTTAAGTTAACTAGGTAGTAGGTACTATAATGGTATATTTCTAGTATTAGGTATTGCTTGTTATAGATTATAGACATTAATGTCATAGTCGTTGAGTCGTTTGTCGGTTTTGTTATAGGAATACCAGTACCAGTAATAGTAATCCATAAGTATCGTATACAGATAGTACCCTACAATAGCAAAGAATAAAGCATTTTCTCAATTTGATTCATACCAATTTCCACCTAAATGTATTATTATTATATCACTCTCTGACTTTTATGGTTTAACATTTCGGATTTTTGCATTTAGCGCATATTTATACTTAAATACAATACAAGTATACCCTTATAATTTATTATTTAAGTAGCTTTTAAATATATTGGCATTGATAAAAGCTGTGGTAGGAATAAAATATGAGCTTATGTTTATGTTCAAAGCAAAAAGGACCCAATTACCTATGTAACTGATAAAAAATCTATAGTTAAAAATTATTGTTATTTTATGTACCTTACATAAAATAATGTAAGTAATGTAATACATAGTATTTTACTCGAGTTTAATATTTACTAGCTTTACTATGTAGGTAAGTACTTAACTTACTACGACTGATTTTAAATTCCATTTATATCTACTCTGATAAAGTAAAATATATAGAAAGGCAGTTATACTTATGTTTTATCACTTCTTATCTACTTTTCAAGCGTCCCTTTTTCGTTTGAACTTTGTTCCCCTTTATTCTTAATTCCTAGCTGATTATGTTGGTAACTATTTATTTTTATTTTTATTTATAAAATTAGGTACCTTACTCTTACCTTAATCATTGCTCTCTAAAATATTACATTTTGTAGAATATAAAATAAATAAATTGTATTTAAGTTTTATTTAGGTAATAGAATTTTATCGGTTTAGTTTTAAATTCTAAAGTTTGAATTTTTTTTTATTATGGTACAAATGAGAATTGGAAAAATTAAGAATTAATAGAAAATTTTAGCTGGAAATTGAACTTTCCACTTTAGATTTGCAGCATTGTCCCGTTGCTTTGTCGAGAAGAATAGGATCGATGAGATATTCCCTAAGCACTTATTGAGTAGCCTTTAAAAACTCGAAAGCAATTCCCTTAAAAGAAAAGTTTTAGTTTAAACTTACACTTTCAACAATTCAACTTGTTTATAACTCCCCTTATACAATCTTTCACAGAACTTTGGCGACCATCGTGTTCAAGCTTTTTATATTTATGTAGAAGGATGTAAATAAATTGGTCAGAGAGTTTTTATCCTTTTGTGCATATCTAACTACTAGTAGTACAATAAGTAAACATATAGCAAGTTGTGGCGACATAAAAGCTAATCATGTCAAGAAGCTTTCCTTCTATTCAACTTATTTGTTTATCCAATGTACGTAGTTAAATGATATTGATTGATGAATTCAATTTTGAATCTATGTATGTATCACATGCTAGTGCCTAATGCTAGCCTTAAAGTCCATATTTTTATCCAAGTGTACAAGAGCAAGATGGATAATAGGAAGGAAATAAGCTTGACTATCTTGATAAAATAAATTTTTTTAGGTAGGTACTTCTTTAGGCCAAGCAAATAACATTTTATACTCGAGGAAGATGAATTGACAAGGGACAACATAGGTCCCTGTCTAAGTCTAAGGATAAGGATATTATTTTATATGACTGATGATGACAAAGAGTGAATGGTTATGTAGAGTTGAACTTAAGTATCCCCTTGCAGTACAAATACAAAGGCTTGAATATATAATATAAAAACAGTACCCTATCTTCATTGTGTAATGTCTTGTTCTTTTTTTATTTTATTATTACATTTTACACGTGATATGATGCAATGTTTGTTATAAAGCGTGATGGCGATTGATAACCCTTATCCCTTATGGAGATTAAAGTTAAAGTGTCGAGAAGGTTTGAATAGAGATAGAGTTTGCTGAATACTTATATTTGAAGTTTAATGCTGACTTGTAAATAAATTTTTTGACTCATACTCATAGTGAACATGGATGATATGAACGAATTTTATTCACATGAGATTTACAATTGATTTAATATTTTTGGATTTTGGTCATATAATTCTTATCTTTAGCTTATTTTGATAAATTAGATAAAATTGTTTTTTTAATTGCTTTACTTTTGCAAATTCAAATACAATACAAATTTTCTATTACGTAAAATTTACAATATTGTACTTAAGTACCTACCTATACGAAATAATTAATACTTGTACTAGGTGCACATTTAATTTAAAATATTCATAAAGTACCTACCAACTAGGTACCAACTAAAATTATATACCTATGCAAAGTGACTATATGTATACCTACTTGTATGTCTGCGACAGAAGGATAAGTTAGTTCGCTTTTATTCACTCATTCATATTCAAGTATTAAGTTGTTGCCTTTCAGATTTTAAGCTAACTCGAGCATAACCAGAGAACTTGAGAGACTTTTGAGTTTTATCTTTTAAGCATTTTCATAATTCATATCATGACTATTTATTTATTTACCATTTATCCAAGAAGCCAGTGTTTACTTAAGCGTCCATTATATCATTTTAATTAATTTTGTTTTACTTTATTAACTAACCATACTTGCACAAGATATGATTAATACTTCCGACTCAATTTACTTTTAGTTATATAAATATGTAGGTATATATATATATATTTCTTTTAAGTACAAGTTTTAAGTAGATAGGTATTTTAATTTTAGAAAAGTTTAGTTTCATGGCATGACTATGAACGATAATGTAAAACTTATGCTAAAGATACTTAATATGCAAGAAGTAATATAACTGCAATTTAAAAGTATATTTTTCACATTCTTTACTTTATTAACTAATATCCGGACAACACAGACTTTATTTTATTAATATTCTCATAAAGATAAGGACAAAAAGATAAAAATGAACATATTAATTTAATTTAATACCTACCTACTTATTTTCATAAAAACGTATCATAGATATTGCATTTGGAATTGCAAAATGCCTATATTATATTATGTAGGTACTAGGTACCACCTATTTACTATTTCTATTCTATACTCTATGTTTTAAAGTCTAGTAACTTTCATCAAAGACTTGAATAATTTTTTATAGTTTATTGAAAATATATTAACAATGGATAATATAATGGAATACATCACTTTGCTTTATTAGTTTTTTGTCATAAAAATATTTATTATTTATTCATAGCCTAATGAAAATTCCATACTACATAGTTTATGAAAGGTTAAATATTTAATTAAAAATTCAGACAATATTCCTATTGAACTCTTGACTCGACAGAATATTCTTCTGCTTCTAGATATTTATTATAGTTTTGAAATAGTGTATTTAACAAAATGCAATTTAAAACAATATCTGAATTTTAATTGTTGGTATTTGGGAATATAGAATAGATGGCAAATTGGTATAATAATAATAATAACTATTAAGTTGAACGTGTAGAAACTTTTAATGCCAAAGTTAAAAAAGATATATATGATATTTGTAGTACCTAGTTTCTATCCGTAGTTTCTATATAATATCAAGACCAGTAGATATATCTATCTACTGGTCTTGATAATATGTAATAGGTACCTAGTTTTAAAACTAAATCACAAGCGAATATAGAAGTATCTAGATACCTACTAATTCTTTAGGTAGTATAGTGTATAGTGTATAGGCATAGGTATAATGTAAAATTTGAAGTTAGGATATTATTTCGGTAGTAAGCCTATTGAAGCGCATCAATTATTTAAATTTAATCGGTATTTTGTCTATTTCTTGAATAGTTATGTTCTAGAAAAGTATTATAATCTATCTCTAATGGATAGGCTGTATACCTTAGTAATTCCGTCTTATTTCCAATCCTATCTTGGCCTGGCATTGCTTTATTTTTATGGAAAGTTAGTGCAGGATCTTAGAAAATCTCTTTCGGTCGTGGTAGAATATTTATGAGCTCTTTGAAAATATTTAAGGTATAAAATCGAGCATAATATAAGGATTGTATAATGAAGGGATCGGATCTTTTTTTTCATTTTTTTTTCTGAATATATTTTCATCGGCCTCATAAAGGAGGATTTTTAAAAAAGCACTCAAAAGAAAGTAAAGATATTCATTTTTTAAGGCACTTTCTACCTGAGTAAATATCCATATAAGGTACCTACTTCTAAAATAAGATTTTAGAACTAACGCGTAGATATAAAGAACAATCAGTGATTTTTATATGTTCCTCAGTACCTACATAGATATTTATATGATCATTAAAAATGTTAATAGATCTTTTTTAATATTCTCATTTCTATATTCTATAATGCAAAAATTTATTTTGAGTTTCGCAAATCTACTCTATTATTATTTTCTAAGTTGGTTAAGAACGGTTTTACGAGTATACAATGCTACTAATTTATATTATATAGTATATTAGTTAAGTTAGTATCATAGGTTGTGTTACACTATTAGTATTAGTAGTATTAGTAGGGTACTTGCAATAAAAAGGTAGTTCTACATCTTTACTAATGGGCTCCGGTTTAATATTCCATAAAGATTTTTTCTCCCACTCTTGTGAATATTAAATTATCCTGGAAAGACATTTTAGGATATTTGTCAGAGCGATAATTCATTTTTACCAAGCGACTTGAGATAAAATATTGTTATATTTTAGTATTTAATGTCTAATATAACTAATGACTTTTTCCTGATTTTTTGACTTATTTAGGTATTTCGAAAGTAGGTTGTAGAAAAGTAGTGGCAAACGACTTATTGTTTAATATTATTTATAAGGAATAAAGGAGGGTAACTTTTAACTAGAGTAAAGTAGGTAGTAGAATTATGTAATGTAAATGTAGTATTCATTCTAGATCTAGAATGCCAAAGATTATCAATTTTAGTCAATACCATATCACGGATTTTTTACACAGGATTTTTGAGCCCTAGTACTCGTATTACTATCCGTACTATCCGTAGCTAGGGCTAATGATGCTATTATGATCCTTTAAAGATTATTTTTAAGCCGTACAACATCACTAACGATCAATTTATCTTTTGAGATTCCGTGGGTATATTTACAAATGGGAGGTGCAAATGAGGGATTTGCGTGCTTAATTGATGAGGATTTGAAATTTTTGGCATCAATATCAACGTTGAGATAAAAGATCAATCTTTATGAATGATGTGAATTTTTATTTTTTGTTGCAAGCTTTATATTTAAAAATGCACACGTGTGACGTGTGCTATAAAAGAACATTTTATTTGTATTCAGTTCAAGGGGTTATCTTATAGGTATGTAGGTAAGTAATAAAAAAAACTCTATTTCTCTATATTTAGTCAAAATATCCTAGGGCTAGCTCGCAGTTTAGTTTTCGAGTTTTTGGAATGTACGAGATACATAAAAAAGAATAAAAGTTAAAATGGAACTCCCAGGGTGAATAAAAGGGAAAGGTTAATCTTAAAGAGTATAAGTGAGAGGTGAGAGTAAAAGTCACAGGAGGGATTCGATAGGGTTAGAAAAAAGTTTAAAAGTATTATTTTTGTAGGATAATATACTGAATACATTTCTAGTACCCTACTATGAGGATGAGGTTGAATTTTGAATTGGTAGTTTTTCGAAGGTGTAGGTAGTAGGTACCTATATTAAATGGGGGAAAGAGAAGGAAAAAGAAAAGTTTTAGACGATTCAAAATATAATTTGAGAATAGTAAAAGAGAAAAGAGATGGAAAAGATTTGTAATGCAAAAGTGCTTCCGTTCATTTCATTGAATTCATAGGTAATAGGTATTCGAATTTCATATACCAGGCAGTAGAAGTGCCTACCTACTATGTAACTGTATGTAAGTAAGTAAGTTAAATTTTGAAGGTTTTAAGAAAAGAGGGAGAAGAAGTAACAATAAATCGATTATTCGATAGTATTAAAAGTATTATAGTTAAGTATGTATAGGATTTCTTGAACTTTCAAAGTTTCAAAATCCAAAAGTCTCATACAGTCAACTGTGTTTTAGTCTATTGGAAAATTTCATAACCCAACCTATTCTTTACGTGATCATTATTAATAATGACAATGACAAAGTATATCCTAATAAGTATATCAAGTCTTGATAATCAAGATACAGATAGACTGATAGACTGATAGGTTTCTTTTGACTTGAAATTTTTAACTTGATACTTAATATACCTAGGTATATGTTTTATTATTATTTTTAAATGCTATAATTTA
>JAQIXA010002151.1:0-19416 GCA_034699045.1 Nanhermannia cf. coronata Gr-Ori-00579 | reverse complement strand
ACCTTCGATATCAATTGCTCAAATTCTTCGACCGTTAAATATACTGATAGCGCAAGCCAGCGAAGCTGGCTTGTTTTCGATTACATAATTGTATCATCTTTTTATAATTATAATTATCTAGACTCTAAAAAGAAATATTTAGAGAGACCATATTTAGACTGTTTTGACCATTTTAATCAATTTTTAGTCATATATGTAACCACTTTGTATATATAGGGAAAGTAATCAATCAAGAACTTTTGGAAAATTTTGAAATTTTTGTATCATTTTGTCTAGATTTGAGTCAGCAAAATACACAAATTTGTAATCCAATTTCAAGAAATTCGAGTAAATTTTGGCAAAATATTATGTTTAGTTGGTTTTCAGAATTTTCGAAATATGTATTCGAAAAAAAGTTTAGAATTATATCTATATGATGTACACCATGGGTAATACTCAGGATCAGTATAATATATCAAATTGACACAAAATATTCATTTTAGAATTATTTTGAGTTGAATTTTGAGTCAATTTTTTATAAATTTCATGTTTATGGAGTAAGTTGATTATGGACTAAAGTCTAACAAGGTTAGACTTTAGACAAACAGTCTGATAAAATTATCAAAAATATTAAGAATCTCAATTTGGATTCGATTTTTCTATTTAAAAATGGTCCCAAACCGACTAGTTTTCCATTCTTAAATTAAAAAATTATATATCTCATAATCTGAGACATTTGATTGATTTAAAAATTCATATTTTGATATTTTTGTAAAATTAGAATTCCCATGAAAATGTATAATTTTATGATCCATGTGTCTCGAAAATTTCATCGGTTGTCAGAGTAGAGAAACTTTCAATTTACATGATCTCTTACACTCGATCGTATTTAAATTTAAAGCATACATTTATGATGTAAATTACGTTCAAAATAGATACTACTTTTTTAAGTAGTTACTTTCACAATATTTAGTCTGATATGATATGATATGTAAAAGTAAAAGGGAAATAATCTGAATTGAAATGATTTAAATTTATCAAATTCTACTACCTACTACTTACAGTACAGTATCTGTAGTATCTTAAGTAGCATTTTACAATTATTAAATATTATTAAATTTATTATGTTTGCGGTTTGTTTTGTTTTCTTACACAAATAATGATGGCCAATTTCTCATACATACAGATAGAATGAAGGGGAAATCTCGAAAATTTTCAAAAATTTGTAATTTATGAATACAAATCAAATACACCATATCTGTACTACTCTAAATTGTATCATGTGAAATGTGAAATTTTACGAATCAAGTCAGGAAATTTGTACTTATACAAGTATCTGTATATACATTTGACTCGTCAAAAATGCTCAAATTTATGTACTCGAATAAGAATATTCTGTATCATTGTACTTGTATGTAGTAGGATTTTATGTGGAAAAAAACTCTAGAATCATTATAATATTAGGGTAAGACCATGAGAAATTTGTAAAGGAAGTCATGATTTATTTCGAGATATAAATTTGTCTGTTTTTTATACACTTGTGACTGGACCTGGGTCTGGTTTTTTTGAAAAAAAAATGATTCAAATTTAGTGAGGTGATTTGAACTATTTTGAAATAATTCAAAATAATAAAATCGACTTATTGATCTAATTGGATATGGTTTTTGGGCATCTGGTCATTCGAGTAAAAAAAAGTTAGAAATAGGGGTTTTGTGGTCAATCGAGCATGTCTGGTATCATATAGGTAATACAAAAAAAAGTTTACTATCTCCATCTTTGTTACAAAATCGGTCCATTTACCCTCTATAAAAAATTATAAGGAACTAAAACTTGAGAATTTTTCTCGAAATTTCGATAAAATTTTTAATTTTTTGAAGATTTTACAGAAAACTGTTTGAAAAAATGCAAAATAGCCGACTTTTTTAAAATAAAAGCATCAGTTTTTTATGAAAAATTGAGAAATTTCAGATTTTGAGATGCTTTTGACCTAGTTTTAGAATATTTTAACTGAAATTTTTGAAAATAAAGGCCCCTTTACTTGGTCAAGATCCTTATTTTCCAGATATTTTATACTTTTTCCAGCTTTTGAGTTATTAGATACTCATATGATATATGATATGTACAAAATACGATGAATTTTTGACTCTAATAGTATCAGCTTTTTATGAAAAATTCAGAAATTTCAGATTTTGAGGGACTTTCGGCCTAGTTTTTGGATATTTTTACTGAAATTTTGGAAATATACTTGCAGCATATGATCCTTATTTTCCATTATTTGTGTCTGTCTTGAGTTATTGCTAATATGATACAAAATACATGTACTGTTCTTATACTCTATAGGCATATATTTATCTTGAGGCAATTATACCTCATTTCATATCCATATTCGCATACAGAAATGTACAAAATTACATTCAAGACTCTACAATACAAAGCTCAACACACCCTTAAAAAATGTTCAAAAAACCTGCTTTTAACCTAAACTAAAAACCCAAAAATTGATAAGTTCAAGTTTTTCTGTAAAAATTTATAGGAAATACTAGTACACATACACAGACTAGAGAGACACAAAAAATGATTTAGAAGATCTAGGAAAAGTCTAAATAAGGCTTTTTTCGCATGATCTCCAACTTTTAATAAGCTCAACGATATTTTGTATCTCATATTAATATAGGTATTATTAGCCGGAAGGTGATACATAATGATCATAATTGCAATTTGCATTTATTTTTGGACATTTGGTCAAAAAAATTAACGCCTTTACACTACAAACTATACCTATATAATAGTAGTAAAAACAACGGACAAAGGGCGGATTAAAAATACATAAATTTTTTCAAAAATTTGCTCAGAAACCTGTCATACAATTTGTTTTGAGATCTTGAAAATATTTTTTACAAAAATTATAAAATTTTTGCTACTTGCAAAAAGGCGTGAAATTTTCCCTTTAAAATCCGCCAAAAAATCTTCAAAATCTCACCCCACCTTGGGCAAATGGCAGATTTATTTGCAAAAATCAAATGGGGATTTTGCATATACAAAATAGTGAGAGTCTGCTGACGGGCCCTTGAGGTTTTTCAAGATTTTTTTTAGCAAAAATTATACAAGGTTTAGATACATTAATTTATATCCATTACCTACATAAATGAGGAGAAAAACGAGTTCAAATTCATAACTTACAAGATGTGTATGACAGAGTGTATTAAATTAAGTAAATTTAAAAAGGATTCTTGAGATTAGATAGAGTTCTTAAATATTTTGGACTTGAGTGAGGTCAGATGAATCACGGCTAGACTCAAGACTATTTCAAAATTTCCATTTCTAGACCCTTTTAATTCTTAATTCCAATCTAATTACTGTACTTGAACAAGTAAAGTGACACATTTGCCAGACATTTTTGCAAAAAAATTTCTCAAAATTCAAATCTAAAAATCTAAAAATTTAGCAAGTTCCAATCATATAAAAAAGTAGAAAAATTTTCTCAAAATTTTGATAAGATCAAAAAAAAAGATTCTCCGAAGTTTGATAATTTTCAAAAAATGTGCATTTTCTAACAGCTTAGATTTAATTTCATCCCTATTTTGCTTGAATTTACACCTATATTTTTTGACTAACTTTAACCCTGTATGAAACTAACTCAAAATATTTCAAGTTTAGTGCAAGTTAGGTCAGGATTTTTAAAAATTTTGGTTAATTTCATACAGTTAGACCAAAAATATAGGGGTAAATTCAGCCAAAATAGGGATGAGATTAAGAAGTTAGAAAATACACATTTTTTGAAAATTTTCAAACTCTTATATTACTGAAATTTTGATTAAATACAGATATATCAAAAAATATCTGTACATAAATTGACAATCATTTCATTATTACAATGAATTTTGTACGATTTTTTTCATTTTAAAAAGGAAGAAAATGCCGATACCTTATCAAAATTTTGAGGAAAATTTGCTCCTTTTTTAAATGATTGGAACTTGATAAATTTTTAGATTTTTAGATTTGAATTTTGAGAAAATTTTTGCAAAAAAGTGTAACTTTTCTTGTCAAATTCTTTCTAATTCCATTCCAATGTATTAAAAGTGTATTGAATTTGAATTGAAGTCTAGAAGATTCTCTCTCATGATCATCAGATCATGATGAACCACTTAAAATATTTACTACTACTGAAATATTTGAAATGCACTTCACCTACATTCTTTAACATATATATGTATAAATATCCTTTCTTTATACTCGTATGTATGTACTGATACTTGATTTCATTTCAAACAAAAGTAAATTTGTGAGTATATATCTTCAAGTACTAATAAGTATAGAGCAGGTTATAGTTTTGTAATGTATGGTATGGTAGTAGAATGACACCTGAAAACGAGGTGAGTTGATGAGCTGTCTGGAGGAATGTTACTTTTCGAACACGATCTCGAAAATATAAAAATAACCCTCAAGGATCCAAGCCAAAGTTTTTACTTTTTAAATAACAGATACTAGGCATGTATTAACTACCACTTTGGTGTCTCAACTCAAAATATACTCGTAGTATATACACAGTGTAATATAACTTCTAGACTCATCAAAAGTTGAAAATTTTTAAATTATTTTCGAAGACAGTTAGCTTATAAGACTCTCGAATTTAGCAAAAAATATCAAAAAAGATCCGTCTTTATTTTTTGGTACTTAAAGGATGGGCTTTCTGGCCTTTATTTGAGATTTAACATGGAAAGGCCTAATAGATCCTTTCCAAAATTTCCAAAATTTTGAAAAATTTGAATAATTTTGAAAGGATCTTGATCAAGATACTTACGATTACTCTGTAAATCAATTTTTTTGATATTTTAAACCTTAGCAAATGACAGAATACTCAGATTTCTTAATTTGATTTCTAATTTGTAAGCCTTAAACCTACTTTTATTATATGTAGTACGTGTCTAAACTTTGGTATATGAATGTGCTAAAGTTAAGAAATTTTACTATGTAGATACTACATAGTAGGTAGTAAATAATTTCAAAATTTTTAGCTTCAAATTAGTAGCTTAAATGTAATCAAAAATTGTGTTTTTGAAGTGTTTGTGTTGAAAAGTCCATAAGCACCCTGAGCAATAATATTTTGAACAATTTAAATTTATGTTTATGTTTATGATACTTTTCGTCGAGTGTCTTTGAGCATGTCATGGTACTTGTAGATAGTAGTGTTTGTAGGTATAGAAATTTGTATTATTTTATGCTATTTTGACTCATTTTATAGATAGTAAGAGTGCATCCGTACTAATTTTTAAATTTCAAAGTACTTGGCTAGTATTCTGAAGTACTAGAGTATATTTGTATGTATGTATAAGTAGTAGTGAAAGGGAGAAGTATTTATTTTTTTTTCTTACATTTTTTTCATAGAGAATAATACATTTGAACAACAGGATATATGAAGTATGATATAATCGTGACTGATGAGACTTTGAAGTTTTTTCAAACTGGTATCAAATTCAAAAGACATTTCTGGGCTAATGTAACTCTTATTATGACCAAAATTATCAAAATTATTTCTCAAGAGTTCCTCAGGATATACCTTACTACCATACATAGTACTTTAGATTTTAGTCTGGAACTTGGTTTTGAAAATGAAAAATAAAAATCACCCAACTGTGATTATGATTACCAAAGCTCGGATTTTAAGCCTCAAAATGCATTTTATACTCAGAAAAAATCAAAATAAATTAGAAAATCTCCAGTTTTCAGGCCTTTACATGTTAAATCTCATATAAAGGCCAGAACGCCCATTGGAACCCCAAGGTATCCTTTGTACCTAATCAGATTTATCATAAAATTTCATTTTTAAGATATTATGAGGACTTTTGTCAGAATTATTTCAGCTAGCTAATCAATTTCGTTTATTTTCAAACACTAATACCATACTTATAATAAGTAAATTAGAGGCAATTTGAAGTGCTAACTTCCGTTAAATTTAAAAGTTTGCATATTTTGAAATTTTTACTTTATTTTTATTAGGTTGGTGTATTTTGAAATCCAAGATTTAGTATGAATATGAAAGAATGAAATCTAGGATTATAAATTGTCATTTGAAAACAAGACTTTGGCCTAAAATTTTGAAAATTGAGTTTTTGTGAATTCCGAACTTGAAATTTTTGATCTGAATTTTGAAAATTCTCTAAACAAAAATCATTTGAATTTAATCCTATATTCTATATCTACCTATATTAATTCTTTAAGAACTTTTTTAGACCCTTAAATCCGGACTTGGCTAATGTGCATAAGCATTTATTACAAGAAATGTGACTAATACTTGATGATGGAGGAGTTGGATTTAAACTTTTATAAAATTTCGGTATTCAACCGTAAATTCATCAAAATAACTAAGGAAAAATATCCCATAAGGCACACCGTGCCATTGTCTCGATGACTCACTGATCCAAGACCTATAATCAACTGACATTAATTTCAAAAATTTTTTTTTAAAGTTTTAAAAGTTTTATGGGCCGAAGGCTAGTACCTACTGATAAGTAGTACTATAGACTATAGATACCCTGGATCTTGAATAATTGACCACCTCCTCTCAGAAAAAAAAGTAATTTTTATTATTTTTTCTTACAAGACCTTGTTTAGCCTCAGATAGATTGAGATGAAAAATTGAGGCAAATGACTATGACAAGGTAGCACAGATGGAACAATACTTATTATCATCATCTGTATTACAATTTACAATCAGACTTATCCTACTCCTACTGCTGCTGATGAATAATTCCTCAAAAATTTTGGATCAAAATTGTGTCCAAAAACAAAATATCAAAAATATTTCAGGAACTCAAGTCCAATTATAACTAAAAATGCACCAAATTGCTCAAAATTTATTTTAAGATAATAAAATAGGATTTTAGATTTGTGATTAGGATTTACAGTAAGATTAGGATTTAAAATATTAAAATTTGGGGTAAATTCAACCTAAATAGGGATGAGATTAAATCAGAGCCTTTATATGAGTTGTCTATCTCATAATGACTTTGATCAACAGGTGTCCTTTTAACTGAATTTTGACTTAATTATTTCGACTAAATGTCCAGAATCTGTGTGTAAAAAGTAGCTACCGAAAATACATTGTTTGCTCTGACTGGCTATTGTGAAATTGTACATAATAATTTTTTTCCCCTTTACAAACTTGTACCTCTAATTATGTGAATAATACTTGACTCTCAGACTCAGAAGTACAGAGTATCTACCTACCTATGTATGTAATATATAATTATTGTCAGAGATCGTAAAAATAAAATAAAAATAGATTTTTTCCAAGACAAATAAGCTTGTTTAAACTACACCAAACATCAGAACAAACTGCCATTACCTAAGAGTATTTGAACAATTGAAGGAAATGGAACTGCCCATCAAGACAAAAAAAACTCAAGTCAAGGTGCCATGTACTAATACGAGTACTTGTACATACTTATTAGAGATCTTCATTAGAAAAGCCAACTTTTTTCTAATTTATTTTCTCATTATCGTCAACTAGGTGCTTGAAAACATAGAGACAAAATACTCCTTATAGTGTTCAGAAACAGGTATGATTTTTTTCAAAAAAAGATACTTAAAGTACTAGTGTAAATGACACCATTTGCATTAAAAACCTTCGACTTCCAGAAGTAAATGATAATGTTGGGTATTTTAACTTTATTTTCTAAGCGTTAGCTAGACTATTAAGGAGACCCTTATTATTAGAGACCCTTTTTAATTGGGTTCATTAGCATATTTTGAGAATTTTTTTGAAAATAGTAGGGTACCCCAATAGTTCTACTCGTTGTAGGATATGCTGGGGATCTTGATTAGGGCCAGAAGCTGAAATTCTAATGACAGGTGTAATTATGAACTGACTTGGGTAGAAATGGAGCCAAAGGGCTCTACATTATAGTACTGGTACTGGTACTTGAGTAAAATATAAAAATAAACTCATTGTTCTAAGGATAAGTTTAAACTGTATTTCGGAAGTATTTTATTTTAAATGTAGAAACATTAGGTGGTATTTTTTGGTGCTTTTTTCTCCAAACTTTTTTGATTGACAGAGCATTAGAAGCCTCATTTTATAAGCTCCCATCGAGTATTGAACATCGGGTGTGACCCTCATTATATCCAAAAACAGTCAAAATCCTGCCAGTCTCATTTTTTTGAGGATTTGGAACCTTTACACAATGTCAAATATCATAACTTGACATGAAAAATTTCAAATTTTTTTAATTTGAATCGAAAATTAGATCTAATCTAGTTATTTGAACTAGTCCAAGTTTTTTAGTAAATTGGCTAAACCAAAGTTAATATCTTTTTCATGAAATTTTTCAAAATTTGAGCCTTAAATAAGGACAATGGTTATCAAGGACTCCAAAATTTCAGATAAAATATTCAAAAATTCTCAAAAAAAACAAATTGAATACTTGAGCTTCATATAATCTGATGGTTTTAAGCGAATTTCGATAATTTTTATAAACTTTTGAGTAAATTATGATTATTTATAAGGTTTGATTATTTGATATTCGCTATTGATGTAGTATAATCCTGTATATGTAAGGGACTTTATGTCAGTCCAGCCCAAAAATAAAGATACTTTTTGAGTTTTTTTTGGGCGAGACACATTCGAACTCTGTATTTAATAATATTTTCTTGATTTTTGTCCATTTGATTTGCATTAATTCCTGATATCCTAAGATAGTAAATCGGATATTTCTATTTCCAAGTTCGGGCTCAAATGGATTTTGGTAGTAGTAGGGTACTACTACAAGTAGTAAGACTTACTACTTCAAAATCAAAATCAAATGACCAGTGATTGATGATAGGCTTGGTCATTTTTTATTTACAAAACAACAAATGCTCTTTTCTGATGTATCAAAAATACTTGAAGATCTTTTATATGGTCTTTATATGTAAGAATACTTCAAAGTCCGAAGACAAGATCAATCTTTGAAGCCTCAAGCGAAACAAATACACAAAAGTACAGTAGACCAAGCCTTTATTACATTTGCCTGTATGTACGATAAAATATTCAAATTTGAAAAATATCAAAACCCTTGAACTCTGAATATTTGTA
The DNA here is from genome assembly GCA_034699045.1 of Nanhermannia cf. coronata Gr-Ori-00579. Classification (NCBI taxonomy): domain Eukaryota; kingdom Metazoa; phylum Arthropoda; class Arachnida; order Sarcoptiformes; family Nanhermanniidae; genus Nanhermannia; species Nanhermannia cf. coronata Gr-Ori-00579. The sequence continues at coordinate 10,364 of JAQIXA010002151.1, read as the reverse complement.
GCTGAATTTATGTACTCTAAATCCCCACCCTGTACTAGTACTAGTACTCAGTACAAGAGTTGAAATAATTTCTTCAAGTTTTGCTCTCAATAATAATATATCTAATTCTAATATTCTAATTGAAATGACTTTTCTAGAGCTGTCAGACCTGCTGAATTACTGACTTTTTTTCATACCAACATTTCCCTCGAAAAAAAAAACAATTTAAAATGTTCTTCCTACTCTAATGAAGTATTAGATACTTGAGACCTAGTAGTAAGACACATCGCTAGACATTTGGTCTATAGACAAAGTGTCAAAAAACTCAAAAAAATGGACATTTTTTGCTCTAAAAACCTTGAAAAATTTGCAGAAATTTTTTACAATAGTAAATCCCATCCTCAGACAAGTCAAAATCGTGACTTTTAAGCTAAAAAGGGACCAAAATATATATGACAAAATAATCATATATTAGAGAAATTTTAACTATGTATCTAGAATTAGTTTCTGCAATCTTTATTGATAAATTTGGCAAATTATACACAAAATTGGTAGTTTGGACTTTTTAATAAATGTTATTATTTACTTTTATAGAAAAAAACTAAAAGACAGCTTATCTGATAAAAATTCAGATCAAATTTTGCCTATTTTTTGAAAATTTGGCTAAAAGATATGAAAATTTTGGCCTTGGCAAAGTGGATTATATTTGTAATTGTAGTAGATTTCACTATATTAATCTGGAATTATACATCTGTATAAAATTTAGATCAAATTTTGACAATATTTTAGAAATTTGGCAAAAATATTTGAAAATATTTGGTCATTCCTGTTTTTGTAAATTGTTGGGATTTGCAATTGTAATAGGTTTCACAGAAAGCGGTCTTAGATATCTGTCAATATTTTAGATCAAATTTTGAGTATTTTATGAAAATTTGGCAAAAAGTTTTGTAAATTTGACATTCTGATTTAAAATGTCAATGTCTTGCTCTGACGGTAGAGCAAATCTGACGATGAGTAAAAAGATGAAATTTTGGATCTTTTTTTGAAAAGGCAAAAAATTTGAAATTTGGACATTATGACTTTGTGCATATATACTACTGAATTCCTATGAAATTTGAATATCATTCATTGACTCATTAGACTGTAGTTTTAAACTATTTAATACTTTTTTCTTATATTATTTGAATCGGCTCATTCAAATTCTCAAAGCATCGATTTCTTCGATTTCTTGTACTCGTACGAGAGAACCCTCGACTCATCTACCTCGAGATCAAAAGCACATTTTGCTAATTGGCATTGGCAAAATATACACAGTTTAAATGGCCCAACTTCTACTACACAGTACTCAGATACCTATTATATTATGCTTAAAAACATGTAAAGAATTCGCAATAACTTGTATTTAACCCAACTGATACTTATATTTGAGATTAGTACACTTGTGTACGACTTGAGAATAAATCATGGGCATAAGTAGATGCATAAATATGTACTAGTAAAATAAGTATGAAATGAAATGAAATAAAATATAAGTTGTTTTGTTTATGATCTTCTTTTAAAGGTTATTCATACATTGTATTACAACTCTTGAAATTTTGAATATCTCTTTCTAGAGAGAGAGTTGAATCAACAAGATTATAAAAGTACAAAAGCTTAACTACAGGCCAGATTTAAACAAATCAAAAAAAAAAATTTAAATGTTCTTTTACAAGTTCGTCGGTCTCTACACTAACTATATACTGTGATATTTAACTCTTGAGATTTCGATTGTATGAATTGAATATTAAATCATTTTTACAACCATTTTATCAAATACCTCAAAATCAAAATTTTTTCAATTCTGTCCAGTATTAGATTTAGACAGCTTTACAATGCTAGAGCAATGGACCTTTCAAAAATACCCAAATCGACCAAAATTGAGATTTTAAGATCAAATTTGAGAGGAAATTTCAATTCTATCGAATCTACCGAATATTCTTCAAATGGATTATAAATGTTTCAAATACACCAAAATCAAGGCTCTAAAAGTCACAAATTTGAAATTTTTAAAGATTTTTCAAGATACTTTAAAGATATTTTGACTAAATTTTTGACAATTTTGTAAACGATCTAAAATGCCAAATCTCATATTTTAGGCCAAAAATAAGAAAATTTATGAATTGTAGATTTATCAATTTCGAGTATCAAAATCTCGAAAACTTATGATTATGAGATTATTTTTGACTAATTTTGACTAATTTTTAACAAATTTAAAAATTCACTCAAATGTCAAATCTCATAATTTAGGCCAAAAATAGGAAAAATTAATAATTTTAGATAACTTCTTGTCTTAATTTTTTTCAAAATTTTGTGAAATTTTGATGACAGATTGAGAAAGAAAGGTCAAAATTTGACCTTTTGATATATTTTGTAGGTGCTTAAATGTCTTGATGAGAAGAGAATTATTCAAATTTTATATTTAGTATCATGTTTAATTCATATGGTTAATCTAATGAGTGTAAATCTGAACAAATGTGAGATTTATTATAAATTTATATAGGTATATACTCGTACTATAGATGTTATAAAATTATAAAATATTCTGAAATATTACGAGAATTCAGGGTTTGGAGATTATGATAAATGTCGGCAAAAATTTGTTAAATTTTACAAATTCCATGATTTACCCCCTTTCAACACATGCTGGGCTGGTCAAATGTATTGTATACTATCACTGTATGCTGTAAAACATATGGGCATATGAGCAAAATGTCCAAAAGAACAATAGAACACTATAAAATCCCTTTGGTACACCTGATATGCCCATTTATCTTGTGAAAAGTCTTCAAAAAATCCTAAAAAATCCAAGTCTAAAATACTAATAAGGGACGTAGTAGAACAAGTATCTACAAGAAATTTTTGCTCAAAAAACTTGAACTATTTAGTACTATAAGACTTGTACTACTAATAGTACAGGCAAGGCATGTAGTTGTAGTTAGATGACAAGTTTACAAAATGACAAAATGTCTCCTTTAAAATTTAATTAACTAGATTTTCTAAAGATTAAAGTATCTGTATAATACATGAATAAATGTACTTTATGTCAAATTAACTATAGTTTAAATGAACTACCTGGTTCATAATTTTGACTTAATTGACAAAATCTCACAAAATATGACAGAAATGATGGACATAATGGGTCTGAGAAGGAGAAGTGGCTTATTCGATGATGGTTATGGCTAATTTAATTTAAAAAGTCACCTGGCCTGTGGCTACTCGTACACTTCAAATTATGAGGATTTCTAAACTTTAAATTATGCCAGAATTCTCGAAAAAAATGTCTTTTAAATGCTTAAATATGACAGCTTTTGATCAAAATTCTATCTAAAAAAGTCCAAAATGTATGTAAAACAGATGCAAAATGTCGAAAATTTTAATCTAATCTTGAAAGTATCTTGTAAGTGCCAAAATTGCCAAATATTTCAATTTTAGATCGAATTTTGGCCTTTTTAATAATAAAGATTTTTTGACAAAAACACTTTGAAAAAAAGGGTAGGAAGACGGATCTTTAAAATTAAAACTGCAAATTTTCAAGTTCAATTCAGTGACACAACTTTTTGTTTATGCAAAATGAGCTAAACTACAACTACTACTCTGGTTCATAAATATGACCTTTTGTCTAAAAATTTCTAAAAAAAAAAAAATTGCCAATTTGTAAAATTTACCTTTCAATTCAGGATTTGAAGCTAGGAATGATACGGGGAGTGATATTTTTCTTCCAGGTGTTCCACATGGTCCAAATTGTTCAGTTTGTGGTTTATCAATGTATACAGGATGATCTGGGATGAGTTGAATATCAGCTGAAGAACTCGATTGATAGGTGGCCGTTTGCGGGAGATTTGAAATTTCATCACCAGTACAATTATAATTGGCCCAGTTTGAAGGTAGTAATATGGAGACTTGTCTAAAGTAGGTTTGTCCATTGGTAGACTTGTACAGGATCTCTGAACTTCGACGTACAAGGTCCTGGAAATATGTAAAAAAAAATTATTAAAAATCACGTACTTGTACTGCTAATTTGATACAGTTAACTGTCTAGAGTCTTGCAAAAATTGCAGAAAAAAGCAAAAAAAAATGAGATAAAAGCAAACCGCAGAGTATCTAATTAGAGATTGGGTAATAAAAGGTCACAAGGGTCAGAATTTCAATAGTAGTACTACTATTATAATTTACTCTATAATTATTGCATTTTAAATGTCATTAGTATGATCAATGACACAGTTTGGTCGATTTGGACTACATTATCTCCAAAATAGTTATAAATTCTCAATTCTCATCAAAATCTTGACATAAAAACGATTTATAAACCATTTTATAGTAAAAATACCATCAAAAATCTAAATTTTAAATCTCAATTTATAAAAGTTATAAGAAGGTATGGTAGATTTTTATAGTGATATCTTATCTTATTTGGTATTTTAAACTTGCGTCCCCATTAAATGAAATTTAACTAAGTGAAATTTTGAGCAAATTTTGATAAACTCAATAAAATTTGGAATCAAAATCAAAATCGAATTTCAGTATCTTAAACCAAGTTTATCTGTACAATTTTTATCAACAAAGATCTTAAACTAGTAAACCTAAATTTGGCTAATTTAGGTTATTAAATTTAGGTTTGTAATCAAAACCCTACTCTCAAATCTAACGAATAAGTAATAGTAAATATAAATTCAATAAGATTTTAACTGTCATTTTGTCAGTTCTATTAAAGGCTTATAATCTTAACTTACTGGTACAAAATGGTAGGTAATTGTCTGTTTATACTAAAAACATAGTACATAGGATCGTGACATGGGTTTTATTTTACTTGTAGTCTGTAGTTAGGTCTTTGGTACATTTCTTATGACTAATTTTCAATCCAAATTGAGAATTTGAGAATCACCTGCAATGCAATACTATGGTTTTTATAGATACCTCACCATTTCTTATTTTCAAAAAATAAATCCCTTAAATACAGATACCCATGTAGGTACTTATCCTATTTAGTAGCATTTGGTTTGAAAAGTTTTTGTGACTTTTTATATTTCACAAGTCATTCAGTCAATCCCTCAAATCACAAACTAAACACCTAAATACCTCTATACATCTATACATACATAAATAAATGCCTCTAAATACGTGCAAAACCCACATTTCCAAGGATCATTGGTGTAAAAATGCATTTTTGGTGCATTGGTCCATAAGAAATACCATAGGACAAAAGGGGGATGACAATGACACTAGTCAATACCTTCAAGTTACTCAAGTACCCTTACTACTATATAGGTAGTAACACATTTCTATATTTCTTGGCCAAAGTCAAAGTCAAAAATCAACAAAAATCCTGCCGGACAAATGACTATTTAGGCTTTTAATCTGGTCAGAAATCCCCAGGTGTAAGTAGGTACTGTATACTCGTATAAGGGATATTTGTGAATAAAAACAACTGAAATTTTACAGATCTCTTTTATAGATAAATGTACAGTGAGATAAGACCTAGGAAATTATCTTGATCACGTTCTTACCTACCTACTTACAGTTGAAAATGCATTTTGAAATTTTGAATATGGTCAACTGACCATAATGTAAAAATTCATTTTTTTCAAACTCAAACTCGAAAGCCAATTTGATTAAATAAAAAAAAAATTCGATGAAACAAATTTTAGATATTGAATATGGATGTGTAATCGACTATGGGGATTCAATTGAGACTATTTTTACAAATTTGGTCAAAATTAGCCTTATTATGTTACATAATTTGACCTTATTAAGACTCATAATTAGACCTTTACCCTTCTAGACTTTAACCAGATATTTGGGTATCAGAAATACGGAGTATTTTCTAACTCCTATCCTATCTGTATTTTTGTGATTTTAAGATGTTTTTTTGACTGATTTTTTTTTGAATATTTTGTACTTTGTCATTCAGACCATTGAACTAAATGATTACTAGAGTAGGGTACTTGTAAAGTAAATGCAAGACTTAAGGTCAAACTTCAAACTTTACACCTACTGCTGTGTGTGCAACTGTCCTGAACTTTCTCGCCTTTTTTTCCAGTCGAAAAAAAAGATCATTTTTTCAAGATAAGGTTCAAGATCCTTTGTTCAGTTCAATCTAAAATAAACATTTCCACCCATTTTTTCAACATTTCCATAATTTCTAAAATTTTACAAGTATCTGTATCTGTACAAGATACTTTAGACTTTGCAAAATGCAGAAAAATTGTGAAATACCTGAATAAAAATGCAAAAATTTATAGTACCCTACTATAGGAGTAGAAGATATGATCTCAAATTGTACTATATGGTACAGGTATAATGGGAGATTTAACACTAGTCAATGTCATTTTTCTCACCTGAGAAATTATGAATATTTCAAATTTCAAGTTTTTTTTTGTTGGAAAAAAATGCCTTATCTTGGGTAGTATAGTACAACCCCTGTGGTTTATACCTTTGACTTTATGTACAAAAATACATGTTATACCCAGTATATAGTACCTTACCATAGTACTATGTATTACAATTACACCAAGCCTCAAAAAGTCGTAAAGAAGTCAACTATTATTATCACATTGATTATTACTGTACACTTTGTGTCAGTTCTAAATTTCTAATGCCTACCATGTACTATGTGTGTAGTAGATACTGTAAAAAAACCATTTACTAAATGTAAGAAAGATATTTAAAGAAATTTTTACTATCATGATAATAATACAGATTTAAGTACAAGGGCCAAAGTCAAATACCTAAAGGCATATAGAATATAGATACTTGTGATTGGGAAATCTTGAAAAAAGGGTTCTAAATTGTATTGAATTTTCAAAGGGGTTATTTTCATACAATTGTGAATTGAATAAGAAATAAGAGATAATAATAATAATAATTTCTACCAAATATTTTCAAGATTATAAACATCTTTTTCCACACAAAACCGCACCTGATCCTCAACAATTTTTCAAAATATAGCAAAGAATGAAAGTATCAAGTGAATAAATTGAATTTACCACCAAAATTATAGCAATTTTTGAGGTATAAAGCTTATTTAAAGCTTCGGATTGGATCTTTTTTTAGTCAGAAATAGACTTGTAGTAAAATACAAGTAGTAAAATTTCGTATTTATCTTAAATAGATCAAAATCGCCTAAAAAATTAGAAAATTTTTCATTTTTGAAGCAAAATGTAGTTCAAATTGGTCAAAATTTGGTTCAAATTGGTCAAAATTTGGTCCAAATGTTAGCTTTTTTGAGGTTTTTTCGAAATTTCAAGGTAAATTTTGGTTCAAAAACCCAATTTTTTGAATTTTGACTTGTTGATTTTTGAGAATTTTCAACTTTTTTGAGGTTTGAAAAAGTTATAAAATGATTATGAACTTGCTATTGCCAGCTACCTAATCTAACACCTTTTCCTCAAGAGATTATAATTTTTTTAAACATTTATTGATGTGATAATTAGGCAAATACAAACTGTACAAACAGTACCCTACTATACTATCTACGAGTATCTAGTACTATGTATTTATCTGTAGTACTACAAGGAAATGTAGAAAAAAAAATCTTTTGTCCAAAATTTTACAACCCTTTAGATACACACAGATTCTCAATTCTCAAGTAGGATTTCAAGACTTGTCAGATTTGCCAAGTTTCTCTATTCTTTTGTAGTATCTCTCAGGATCAGTTTTATTTTGAGGTTATTTACAGAAAGCTGTTAAAATATTGAGAAATACGCCTATTTGACATAATTATTTGTATTTAGCTAAGAAAAACCCAAAATTACTTAAAAGTAGAAAAAATGAGTGTTCAGTTCAGCCCTTTCTTATCTTATCCTTAGTCCTTAGTATAAAATTTGAGGATTTTTGAGGATTCGAGGATGTTAACTTTGTTAAATTAGACCCTTGGCCTGAAATCTTTAGAAATTTAAAAAAAATTTAAGATCTAATAATTGTATATTAAAGGACTTGAGTTTAATTTCATCCCTATTTTGGTTGAATTTACCCCTATAAATTTGATCAAAATGTATTTTGTAAAGTTGAAAACTTAACAGTCAAAGAGGTCAAAATAGTTTATCTTTTGTCAAAAATCTTTTGTCAAAATGAGCAAAAATTGAGTGCAAATTTTGAAATTTGGCATTTGACAAGCTAAAAAAATTTATAATTTCGACATATCTTTTAAGTGCTTTACAGCTATTTAGCCACTAAAATAAGATTTAATTTAAATTTCATCCCTATTTTGGTTGAATTTACCCCTATATATTTGATCGCTGTATGAAATTAAGCCGAAGTATATTGAATATAGCTTAGGTTAGGTTAGTTTAGGCTTAAGATTTTAAAAGAATTTGAGCTAATTTCATACAGGGACCAAAAATATAGGGGGAAATTCAAACAAAATAGGGATGAAAGTAATTCGAAGATATTTTAAAGTAATACTTATGAGAAATTTTGTACAAGTTTATAAGAAAAGGGTGTATCTTGTGGTTCGCATAAATAATGAAAATAATTTCTTTCAAAAAAAAATGAAAAAAATTACAAGTTCTTGTAAAACCATGTTTTAAGCCCATCAGTGGGAGTCTTAATTTTTGAACAATGATCTTTCGGATCATTTCCAGATCTCACCAGGACCAAAAATATCATACCTATTCTATAGATATGGTAGTACATTTAAATATAATGGTCCTTTAAGGGCCCTCTTTTACTCTGTATTAGCCAACTGGTCAGAATTTTGAAGGTAAAAAAATTTCCTACAGTGGTCCTGTAGTGCCAACTAATTTCCCCCTAACTTAGCTTTGCCATAAATTCTTCAAAAAATTGTAGAAATTACCAACAACTAATATGTACCTACCCGAGATATGATATTTATTTTTATTTTTAGAACCCTTAACTATCATACCTCATACCTCATACCATATACACATTTCATATTTCGTTAAAAAAAACTCAAATCTGAGTTTTTGAAAAACTAGCCTTTTATTACCTAAATAGTTCAAAATCTGCTTTATTAAAACTAACTACAATTGCTATAATCGAAACCCGAAATAACCCAAAATTTCACTTAAAAATGCCAAATTTTGGCAAAATTTCTATTAAAATTCTTAAATGATTCAAAATTACGTAGCTACAACTTCAGAATAATCTATTAGAAATTGAATTCTTTCAATTCGTACTATGTTAAAAAAATATTTGACGTACTTGGTATTTATTTTTCCAAGTAAAACCTCATTTTTAGGTCTAAAACACTGATTTTTGACACCTTTTTCTGGGTCAAAGTGAGTATGATTTCAAAGTCTTGAGTCACAGCAGGTCTTTGACACCATTTCCAAGTACCCAGTATCACTACTGCACTAATACGTACCCTTACATTTAAATTCGAGTTAACTTAAAGTGCATTATTAGAATTAAATGTGATAGGTTGTGGGCCCTGCTTGAGGTCTTTAGCTTCATAAATACTGAACATTATAAGATAAGGGTACCTACTACTAGGCACTAGGTACTATGTAGTACTAGAAAAAAGGCCCTTAAGGGACAAATGAATCCCGGGTAGTTCAAACTAAAACTAGACGGGTAGTCTTAAAAAAAACCCAAAAAAGTTTCAAAAACTCAAAGCTCAGCATGTCAACCTCATTGATCCTTTTGTATTTTGCGGACTTTTAATGTACTGGCACTTTGGTACTTGTTTTATACACTACTCATACTATAGTACTTGTATAGATATCGAAAAGAAGGCTGTTAATTTTGATTTTTTCCATTATTTCATACAATTTAGAACAAACTTGACTTATGTAAAGTGTATTGTGAGGATTTTCTCAAACTCTGTTTGAAATTTGTACTTTTTGTCCAAGACTTCTGCCCCTTGTTCTTAAAAAGCCCTGCTGGTTTTTTCTTTCCCTTTTACATTTATACTTTAACTTAAAGTAGATACTTTTGTAGAAAAGTTGACCAATTTTTGACCATTTTAATATAGTTAGTCAAGTTTATATAGAAAGTTTATTATCTTGTCAAGAAGTACAGGACAGCGTGAGATGGACAAGCTGGACAGTCTGACAGTCAAAAACAGAAGCAAAAGTGACAATCACATTTAAATTTCTATTAAATCTCAATTTACATTGTACATGGTCACAAGGCAAAAAAAGGCAAAAAAAGGCATGGGAAAGGACAAAAAATAGAGAAAATGTTAGAAGACTCGTGCCAGTTTTGAAGTCTGATACTGAGGCTAAAAACTTGTGAACTTTTAAAATATTAGAACGAATTTTCGAGTAAATATCTTGTATTTGGATTCTAGAAAATTCTACAAATTTTTAGAAAAGAGATCGGGCATAATACCATATACGTTTGGCCACGTATAAAAATTTTGTACTTAAAATTGCTAAAAAAGTCAA
>JAQIXA010002150.1:0-19418 GCA_034699045.1 Nanhermannia cf. coronata Gr-Ori-00579 | reverse complement strand
TATTTTACCTTTATAAGAGTCTTTTGATCAAGATACTCTAAAGAAATGTCATTAAAAGCGAGCATTACTTTAACAGATTGAACATTCAAATCATCAGATTTTGAACAAATATAAAAAAGACCAATTGAAAAGAAAAAAATATTTATAAATGCCCAAACCAATGTAAAAAGTATAAGTCTGTCATCACCACAATTGTTTTTGTTTAATAATCGACCATAAAAAATGAAACTATTGACAGTAATTGAGGTAAAATCATTCAAAAGTTCATGAATCAATTTCCAATGGAAAAATCGATTAAAAGATTTCACTTGACCTTCAAAAATTTCATAGCATTTGATAGTACTTTTCAATTCTTCGAAAGTTTTCAAATCCCAAATTTTAGGATTTTTTTGGATTTCATGTAATTGATGTATTAGAGCTTTAAAGCAACCAATGTACAGGTCAAGGAAGAAAGTGTACCAAAATGTGTGCAGAACTTGTGGTGGAATTAAAGCTGTTCCAAAAAATTGTATAGAATAATGACCAAAACCCCTGAAACTTTTTACAAGACCTGAAAAAATTCAAAATTTAACGTTATTAAAAGACTTTTTTTTTACCTGAAATATCCTAAAATTTCTAATTTTAGTTCATTAATAAGGTTATTACTGGCTCAAAAAAGACAACTATTGAGTTAAATTTCGAAAACTCATCCAAACTATCCCTTATCTACCCCTATTAATTACCTTTAGGATACAAAAGTGACGCTCTTTCAAGGATAAAAATGCTCAAAAAAGGCTCCAAATTGAGCACAATATAAATTCCAATCATTATAGAAATCCCCAAAACATTTTTCTTATATTTAAACCGAATCCTTTGTAATTCGAGTAAAAATTGATTTTTGACAAAATCCAAATCTCTTGTAAGAAATAACACATTTTGTACACCTTTGCAAGTATTTTCCCAAAATCTTGCTGTTTTTGAACTCTCGAGTAGAGCACCTATCCTTTGTAATTCCCCAGTAAATCCATAGAGTAAAATGATGGTAATAAAAAGGATTTTGGATATAGATGCATATTCTGCCTGGTAAGTGACTTCAAAATGCTTCAATTCAATATAAAATAATAGAACATTTTGAAAAATTAATAGTATTAAAACTAAGTTATAGAGTAAGCCGAAGCTTTTCCAAGTCAATGTCAAATTTTTGAAATTTTTCTCAATTTTTAGGGGTAGAAATCCAAGGATTCTTTCACTAATCAGAACAAATTTCCCAGTTTGGGTCAATTGCTCTTCAGAATAATTCATATCTGCTAATTTACAAGCCATTTTTTATATTTTAAATAAATTTATTTCAAAATTTTATGACTAAATATTTATATAGGATTAGATTTACCTATTAGGCTATTGTTAAGATAAGCCTTAAAAAGAATTTTGTAATAGGCTAAGCCACACTACACATAATGCTATTACATATTTCATATAATAGATTACATATCTAGATTATATTCAAGGTCTGTCTGTGTTTAATTGAGATTTCTAAGAATCGTTTAGCTTTTTGATTAATTAGAGACTATATAATAATTTATTAAATATTTTTAGGACTATAAAAATTCTCAGAAAAATTTTATAGAAAAATCCTTTTCTATAAAATTAGAAGCTTATATTTTGTACTAGCGAAGCGAGCACTAACTATTCAATTTTGCTTTCATTTTGCCAGTCCGGTTTTCTATCTGTTTGTTTATGGAGAATATTTTGAAAATTATTGGATCGATTTTGACCTAAATATGACCCAAATTAACGATGATATGGCCGATATAGGTTTAGAATCTTGACCCATAATATTCTAAATTGATTTCTTCTAGTCAAATATTCTTATCAGGTCATGATATTTTACACAAAAAAATATCAAAAACTGCTGCTGCTGGTCATTTGTTCAATGTAGATTTCTCATTGTCCAAAATCTATTCTAGAATTTTGAAAATTGACATTATTCAAGCAAAAACTTAACTCCTCGTACATAATCAAATTATTAAGCATAATTATACCCTTTGTATTTCGAGATGTAATTTTGAGAGATTTCACACTATTATAAAAATTGAACTGTAATAATGATGTAGTTAAAAATTGCACCCAAATACTAAAAAGTGATATAAAAAAATTAAATAATATCAATTTAATGTTACATTATTATAGAGGATTTATTGTATTTTGAGTACTTCAAAATAAAAGGCTCGATTGATGTTCAAAAATCTTGCAGGAGAAATTTTAAGTCCAAATCTTGATATCTTTGAGATCACTTTTTCAATCTAAAAAATTGTATATATAATAGTATATAAGTATATAAAGTTACTATATTTTGTCTCAGTTTTAATCTCATTCCTATTTTAATTGAATTTACGCGTATATTTCTGGCCCAATTTTGATCTAAATGATTTTAGCTTAGTTTAGATAAGGTTAAGATTTTTAAAAATTTTGTGTTAATTTCATAAAACTGTACATGTGTAGTTAGACCAAATATATAGGAGCAAATTCAACTAAAATAGGAAAGAAATTAAATCCAAGTCCTATATTATATATGGTAGATAGTATTTAAGATAATTATAGAGATATTTGACTGTATTTAAGATCATTATAGAGATATTTGACAGTATTTTCAAACCTTGATTCTCGTCTCAAAATCCAAATTTTCCCTCTGAATTTCATTGAAAGCGAGGAGCATTTGAGAACTTTGAACTTGAAGCTCATCACATTTGGAACAAAGATTATAGAGTCCAATGGAGAACATTGAAATATTCATTGATGCCCAAAAATAAGAAAAAATAGACAAATGAAAATCATTTAAATTAGCAAAGTCATTGACTCTTGCATAGAAAAAGAAACTATTTAGGCAAATACTCATAAAATCATTCAAAAGTTCATGAATTAATTTCCAATGGAAAAATCGATTGTATGATTTAACTTGATCTTCAAAAACTTCGTAACATTTGATAGTACTTTTTAATTCTTGTAAAGTTTTCAGATCCCAAATTTTAGGATTTTGTGAGATTTGATACAATTGACTTGATAGGACTTTAAAGCAACTGATATACAAGTCAAGGAAGAAAGTGTACCAATATGCATGTAGAACTTGTAGTGGAATTAAAGCTGTTGCGAAAAATTGCATAGAGTAATGACCAAAGCCTTTGAAACTTTTTACAAGACCTGAAAAAATTCATTTTTATTAAAAAAATCAATTCCCCTTCAGTGGCCAAAAATTTCATTTTAGTTTAGATGACCTATAATTAAGGCTATAATTGAATATTTCAGAGCTGAAATCAAATGCTTAGGGACAAGGGATAGGCGATTTGGTTAAAAACATGAAAACCTAAATACATATAATTATGATAATTAAGATAGGTAAATATGATTCATGTAGAATCGAATGTAGGTACCCCATATTTAAGTAAACATTTTTTGTTTTTTGTTTTCGCTCGTAATCGTAAGTAAATTCAGAATTCAGCTCAAAACTAATTTTGATTTTTGTTATGTAGGGTACGTAGGGTTAGGGTACCTAAGTTTAAGTTTGTAGAACCTTATTTGTAATTAAATTTATACTTAATTGTTTGTAATTGTAATTTGTAATCCAATTACATTTACATTAGGTATTGGTACTACCATAGAGCAGAGGATATTTTCGAAATTTCTAAAGCCTATAAAATCTTGGCTCTTCAAAAAGGTTCAATGGAAATTAAGCAGGTACCAAACAGATTACAGATTAAAATTGACTATTTTTTTAATGCCTACCTAGTCGATAATTATACAGATGTATTTTAATTGAGCAATTTTTTATTTATAGCAAAATTTACTTCACAAATGGCGAAAAGATTCAAAGTTTCTTCTAACTTTCTTTATGGACTACTTGTAGATAGTTGCTGTTTTAGTGAATTGAATATGCAACTTTTTTCTTCAAAATATTCTCCATTTCTGCTTCAGAGGAATTTAAGAAAGATCATGAAGGTTAGTATCATTGTGTTCCTTTATACCTTGGGTCTTGGTACTACGGACCCTTTTAGGAATCTTTTGTTAATCAAATGGGGGAAAAAATCAAAAATGAGGTCTAATAGTAAGTCTCAAAAATAGGATAATCTGTGATTACTTTAACGCTTAGCTCGCAATGTTATTTTTAAAGTATTGTTAATTAAATCCTAGTTTACCTTTAGGATAAAAATGTGACTCATTTTCCAAAATAAAAATGCTCAAAAAAGGTTCCAAATTTGAAAAAAGATACAATCCCATAAATACAAAAATCCAGCTAATATTTTTCTTATAAATTTTTCCAAGTTTTTCCAATTCATTCAAGAAATTTTGATTCATAAAATGAGAATTTTTAGTTTTAAATAATACATTTTCAACACCTTTGACGGAATTTTTCCAAAATTTTAAAGTTTTTCGAGCTTCAAATAAAGCTCCGATTCTTTGAACTGTGCCTGTAATTGCATAAAGGCATATAATTGCTATAAATAAATATCTAAAAACCAACTGACTCTTCACTTTATAAGTCTCTAAAAAATGATTCAATTCAATATAAAATAAAATCACATTTTCAAAAATCAAACTTATCAATAAAATATTATAACAGGTTGGAATATTTTTCCAAATTATGTCAAGATTTTGCTCATTTTTGATAGTTAAAGGGAGTAGTCCAAGAATTCTTTCGCTAATTAGAACTAATTTGGCTGATTTTGTTAACTTTTCTTCAGAAAATTTGAAATTTTGATTGATTTTTAAACTCATTTTTATTACTACTTTGTATATAGATTATATCTTAAAACTAAAATTATCAAAATTGTTAGATAAGACAAGAAATTGAGATTTTAACTATCCGTAATTATTTTCATATTAACTCACAAAATATGTCAAATTTTCTAAGAAATTATTTAGATGCATATTACAAATGCGAAATTTCATATTAATTTGCATTACATATTGATATTTTTTTAATCATTTTTCCTAGTAGGTAGTAGGTACATAATTATGCTATAATTACTAGATATTCAAAAGTATGGACATGAGCACAATTTTTTTTGTTTAGTAGGTATCTATTATGTAGGTAGTTTATGATTATGAATTTAATTTAGAAAATCCTGTATAACTTGATATAGGTACTAATAGTGTATATCAGTATTGAGTATTGACAATTTTGAGAATTTAGATTTCGATTCTTTTTGGATATTTATATTTAAAATCACGATATATGTTATGATTGTACACCAATTGGTCAAAAAACCGACTGGTCCATTACCATTTGGTCGAAAATAAATACAGACTGATATAATTATTGTATAAATATTGCTGGAATTAGACCAAAATATTAATTTTAGCTCTTATTTCTTATTATTATTTAGGTATCTTTTAATTACTTTTATTATAGAAAAAGTAATCTAAAAGCTATAAAATATCATTATTTTAGAAAATTTCGTGGGTTCTAGGTTATTTTTCAATGCCAAAAGCTACAAAATATTAATGAAATGTGAAATAAATTTGAAATTCTTTTATTTTTAGCTAATTTATAATTTTGACCAGTCGGTTTTTGGACTGTAGGGTTGAGACATTTAACATGGAATTTTTCAAGTTATATCATGTTTCTCTATATATTTAATTTTAATCAAAATATGAACAACCCTGTATAAAAGTTACCTAATTTAATTGAGAATTGAATACTACTGCGAATAATAGACTTTGGCACTTACAGAGTATAAACTCATAAGCTTTTTATCTATTATTCAATTTTTTAGAGTTCAGCCAATTAATGAACAATCTTATCAATAAAAATAATTAAATTGTGCATAAGTCATACATACTTGAATTGTCTGTCTGTTTAAGCATAATACTCATTATAGGTCGAGTATTTATTAATTAAAAATACTTGACATACAGTTATAATAAATTTAACTAATAATTAGACATTTTAATTTTCAATTTTTTTCTTTGAAAAAATGAGTTCAATAAAAATAGTTGAAGGTGTTTGGAAAGATTTTTATATCCGACCTGTCATACCCTCAGATATTCGACCTATCCTTCAACACTGTAAAGATAATCTCCATAAAGATGAAACACTCTCCACTATTTTCCCACCTAGTGATAAATACATGTAAAATTTAATACTACCAAAGGGGGTGTCCAGAATTTGTGCATAGGAAATGCCAATACCTTGTTCACAGCTGTTGTAGTGCTATAACGATTCAAAATTTAGCCCAAAATTCGATTTTGATAAGAATTTTGGCAAATTCCGCAGCAATTAGCTACAAAACTGAAGCGGGAATATTCAAAAATCATCAAAAAACTGACTGAAATAGTGAAATATAAGGATTTTTGTTGATTTTCGAATATTTCTGCTTCAGTTTTAGAGCTTTTTGCATCGGGATTTGACAAAATTCTTATCAAAATCGAGGTTTGGGCTAAAGGATATATTCGGATTTCAGGCATTTGCCATGTTAAGACCCATATAAAGGCCTGAAAGCCCATTATAACCCGAAGAAATCCTTTTGCGTCGATAAAGCACAACAAAAGCTGTGAACAAGGTATTAGCATTTCCTATGCACAAATTCCTGACCCCCCTTTTGTTACCTGCAAGTATGAGTACAGGTTTGATTATACCTAAATTATAATTATTATTTATTTAAAAAAAAATAGTGATGAATCCAACGAAAGGATCGGAAAGCATTTGAAAACCTGTCTAGATTACTGTTTCTTAGCTCTTGAGAAAAAGTCTGGTAAAATTGCAGCTTTACAATTCTGTTTTAAATGGGATCGAGATGTGGCGATTGCTCAATCTAAAGCTGAGAAAGCCGAGATTTGGGGCTCAAAAGAAATCCCCAAATTAAGGCAAATCCAAGATAAAATTTTCGAACCATTTGAAAAAGTTCAGCTCAGTTTATTTGATCGGTACTCCAGTACTGAAGAGCCATTTGAGACAATCATTTGGAATTGGATTGTATCAACAGATCGAGAATTTCGACAGCAAGGATTAGCTTCAGAAATGTATCGTCGAATGATTTTATTTTTGAAAAAAGAGAAAATGCCTTTGGTCTTTAGCATCTACACGAGTCCCTTTTCTCAAAGATGTGCAGAAAAAAATGGATTTGAATGCTTAGAAAAAGTCTACTATACTCAAGCGAAGGATTCAAAAACAGGGGAATTAATTTTACCTAAGGGTAAAGGGAAGTCAGGGGATTCTGGTGCACTTATGGCCAAACTTTTAATTTAAAATTATAATTGAAATCCATCTTTAAAAGTATAATAATCTACAATACTTAATACTATATGTAATTGTGCAAGAGTAGTTAAATAAATCCTAATTTAATTAAGTCAACTTCCATTCTAATAAATCCTAAAAACTTTTAGTTTGTAAAAAAAATAAAAAAATAAATCAAAAGGTTGAGATTGTTAAGATTTTTTATGCTTATTTTAATTTAATTTAGTTTATTATACTCAGAATATATAGGTATTCTATTCAAATTTCATAAATTACAAAATTTAGTTAATTTTCCAAAAAAAATAGATACCTACTTATCAATACCTATTCTTGCAGTTACTAATTTAGCCCAAAATTAATGTTATATATCTATCTAAGGTAAAATATTCTACTTTTAAAATGATAATAAACACTAGTAGGGTATCAATTATCAATATAAATAGGTAGGTTACCTATTACCTATATAAAAAGTTAATATACCTAGCTAGCTTGAAATTCAGAAATAAATAAGATTTTAAACTGGAATTTGAAAATAAATAGTTAAGGTGAATTATATACATAATAGTAGATAAAAATATTTTAGGTATAAGGAATAGGTACTTATTCAAATAAGAAATTGATTGGTTTGGTATTGATTGAGAGAAATTTTTCAAAATTTTTACAAATTTTAAAATCTAAAATTATTGGCATCAAGGCCGAGATACTTGAGGACTTCATTTTTTGTTTTGAGATGATTCACTGTTTGAATGTAATCATAATATTTGTTCAATTTCTGACTACAATAAAGATGCTTGATATCTTTATAGAATAATTGAGATGAGCTTGTAAATTCGACAAAATTGACCCCGATGGCCTGTCCCAAATACTCGAGTATATCCTTTGCTTCTTTCATACAGACATTTGAGTTTAATTTAATCACCTAAAATAGACAAGAACTAAAATTAGACAAGTTAAACTTACTAGGTAATAAAAGTAACTAAATTATTGACCAAATGTAGTTGTTAGAGTGAAGCTTGCTTGCACTTTGTCCGTCTGTTTGCCTCTGTGTTCAGACAAAAACTGGAAATTTTTTACTAAACAGGCATATAGGACCCTTTTAGGGTCTAGTTGTTCCATTTTGACAAAAAAATCTTGGATTCTTAGAGGTAATATACTACTATCTGTATGTGACTCTTTAATGGGTTCCAAAGTAAATCAATTGACAAAAGTTTAGGTATCTTTAGGGGTAATCAATGACAGAGATTTCAAATTGACATCTCTTTGACCGAAAGGTGACCTTTGACACCGGAAAATAGCTTGAGATTTGAAGGGTTTGAATATCAAAATGACATCAAACACTTTGCTCGGACAATTAATAATTGGTCAATGAGTAGTTAATTAAAGTCTTGTATTTTACTTGTTTTTTGCCAGTGAATCCAAAATTAGAAAAACAGTGATTATTTGAGGGTGTAATGTTGATGTAGGCCTTGTGTCTCTTGTCAAAGGGTTCATGGTCAATCCTCTCGAAACGGACACACGTGTTATTCTCAATCTTCCCCATAGCATTGTAGATGTTGAAGATTTCATCTTGTGCTGAAATATTGAATTGAAAAATTAAAATTAAAATGTAATTTTTTTTTGATTTTAATTTTTTCAAAGTTTTTTCCCATTTGATTTACATAGCATGGGAGAGGAGACTCTTTAAAACTTAATAGGTCAACTGAAATTTTGTTGAAATAGGGACAACTAGGTCTTTTAAGTCAATTTTAGTTATACGGATGTGTATTCAAATATTTTCGAGTATCCTCTGAACAGAGAAACCAAACATATTTAGGCTAGGTTAGGTCATATACGAATATATCTCTAGTCAAAATAACAATTTTGTCAAAAGACCAACGATCTAGTTTATGACAATATACCACTTTTAATTCTCTAATTGTAATTTCGATCATTAAATTTGAGATAAATCGTATAAGAAAATCGCAATTTAGGCTAAATGTTATTAGGTAAAAAGTAGACTTACAGAATCCTGAAGAAAGCTTATATGGGACAATTCCAAAGGGCCAAAGATCACGATCTACAAACAATTAAAATGTCAATTACACCTAATTATACACTAATTATAATTATATAAAAATAACTTTTAATTAAACACTTACCCTCATATTCTAACTCTAGTTTGTGCAAATTGGGGAAAGCTGAACTTTGATGTACTTGAAGTGATATACAAATGAACAGAACGACCACAAAAACAGAATTTTTCCTTAAAAATTCACACATTTCGAACTTTAGACTTTTAAAAGATATGATTGTAGACTGTATTCAAGTCAATGATTTAAAATTATTGATGAAATTGGTGGTTTTAGATGAGTATATTACAATTAAAATGGTAAAAAATGCTTCTCTCTTTTAGTTATTTGTACCTACTGACTGCAGTTAAGTGGTAGTTCAATATTTGCACTAAAACGTCAATAATTTCTTGCTTTTGATCGTCAGTTATACTGCAGTTGTTGTAATATGATCAAATATCTGTAGACTTCTTATGAATTATACCTACCTAAATGACTTACGAACGATGACTTTTTTTGTGAATAATTCTGCAGAATTCCAAGTTTTGTCAAAGTAGAAAAGTTTTTTTTCAAAATGAATTTTAGATGTAAGGATTAGGCGAGTCTTGGAAAAATACATAAAAGATGGGTACGGCTGGGTTTCTTCATAATGACAATTTTCTCTGAGACTTATTATTCTGAATTTCTAGTCAGAATCAGAATGTTTATTCATTGATAATGTACAGTATACACAGTATATAAAGGAAATTTACCAAAATTTAATAATTTTCAAATTTTTCAATTTTCTTATTCATTTTTTTGTTAAATTTTACTACATTTTTTTTTGCTTTTTACCATGAAATCGAAATTTAAGGCTGAAAGTCAAAATAATTTCTAAAAAATTATGAAATTTTTCAAAGCTCAAAAAAAATAGACTTAAATTCATTCTTAACTAGTCTCAAAAAAATTCTAATTTATCCCTCATTCTTATGCTTCAAACCATCTTAAATATCTTGTAGTTTTTGAAAAACAAGCTGTCCTTTCAAAAACATTTCCAAAATATCGCTAATCTATCCCAACTGATAGAAAATACATCTTATAAATTAGGTGAAAGCTTACTATCTAAATCACATTTATTCAGTATCTACTACCTACCTATTATCTAGATCATAGCATGCATACCTACACCATATTATACATAGGTATACAAACATGTAAATATATATCTTATAAAATGTTGCCGTTATCAAGAGATTCTGCTGTATATCGATGTTTTTGAGGAAGTATGTATTCTATTCTATTGAAAAATATGAACAAGTGTCAAAAGCCTTTTTTTTATTTTATTTATAACTTCTTTATGATTCTGCTGATGCTCAGAGAACTTTATGGACAAATTAATGTGAAATTGTAATCTGAGAGAATTTCTTAGTACTCGTACCTACTCATTCATATACATTGTATTGGAGGCCATATGGCCATCTAAAATATAATACATAAGTATGTACATGCATTATTTTTATAATTTATCAGATTTATCTGAACTGAATTATGTATGTATGGTTTTGTTAATATCTCATTCTCTTTATACTTGGGCTTATTTAAAAGCATTTCTTTGAAAAAATAAATAATTTCTGGAATTTGCACATAAAGAGTTTTTTTTTTAATTATCAAAGTGTCTGAGAATCTTCGATTAAAAATTGAAATGAAGCTAAGCTGGAGAAGATAACTTCTTTATAACGTCCTCTATAGCATTTATAACATATAACTAATCTGTATAATAATTAGGAATATTGCATATAGGTATTAGTATCTATATATACGAGTAGGTAGGTAATTTACCAACAAAAAACTCATACAATTATACCTACGATATCATCGATATTATTTACTTAAGTATAGGTAATAATGACCTTGATCGATGATTTATTTTATAGTAAAGGCATATATTATGTAAATAATATTCTGAAAAAAGTTTGCTAGGCTCCCTATACGGATATTTGGCTCTATTTTTTTAACTAAAAGTCAGTATAAGAGTGCATTTTTGAGATTGTTATATTATTACCTATTACTTATTACTTACATAGTGTGCATATTATAGTTATGTACCATACTAGATATGTATATGTAATGTAATAAAAGAAATATGACTTTATAGATGATAAAAAACTAAATGAATTATTAATTAGCCAAGCCTTCAAACTTCAAACTCAATTGTCAATACCAAAGAAAAGCTGTCAATTCAAAATCTCCAAGAAAATTGTCATATAACAATGAGTTGAATGCTTATGCTTATACATTTATTTCTAATTATTATCTTTATTAGTAATTGTATTACATAAATAATGCATTAAAAATATTGTATTTAAAGACATTATAACGGATTCAATTAAACTTTTAGGTCATTTTTTGTAAGCCTTTATTGACTTGGGTACCTTTAAAGTACCTATAAAGTATTTAAAAAGCTGAAAATTTAACTTTTCATATGACTTATATTCATGGGATTTGGTTTTTTAAAGGATATTATAATATGTACTAGGATTTAATTAACTACTCTTGATAGTTTATTAATTGTTCGTGTAATATTATCAGAAATAATTTGATTTTTATTTGTATCTTTAACCTTATAAATTATTAAATTAACATTATTATTGAATATAATGGAGTTTAATTGATCAATCCAGGATAATGTTTTCTCAATTTTTGTATCTTTGCCTTATTAATAACATCAATTTTGGAGATGTCGACCAATTGTCCAAGTCCAGCTGCCAATTGGTCACAATCAATGTACATTTCACAGTCAAGTCCTGTACGACCAGCCTTTCCTGCCTGGACTATCGAGTCATTGTCAATTTTTTCCAAATTTTTCGATTTACTCAATAGTTTGTATACACCAGATCTAAAAAATTTTCTAAAATTTTAAATTATCTATATTTTGGTATAAAATTTTTCAAATATTACGTTAAAATGTGTCCAAGAGGTCGACCAAAATCTCCCAATTCATTTACAAATATTTTATTAGCTGAACAAATTTCTCTTTCAGTACAATTTAATGGAATCTTTCCTTTCTCAATGTGAGCCATTATATTCTAGAAATTTTACAAATTTACAACTTTTTAGAACCTTGTAGAATGAATGATAGATGTAAAGATTTCTTACGAGATTTTTTTCAATTTTTCTCAAAAATTTCTCTGTTTTTTCAATCGCCGACTCATTCGACTCGAATAAAGTTACATTTGAAATGTCAGGTAAAGTTCCCAAAAGTTTTTTTCTTTTTTCAAAATCTTGAAGATTGTGAGATTTGACAAAAGTATCTCTCCTCCTCCTTCGACCTTTTAATGACAAAATTTTTCAAGAAAAATTTTTAGAATTTTTAAAAAATTGAGAAAATATTACCAGGTGCTGGAGCTGGGGCTGGAGCAGGTGCAGGTGCTGTAATAAAAATTGTAGAAAAAACCAGTGAAATAATCGATTTGAATTTTTTAAATTTTTACCAGGTGCTGGTGCTGGAGCAGGAGCTAAATATTTCATACAAAATTTTAATTTGTGATCAATTTTTTAAAGATTCAAGTTACAAACCTGGTGCTGGAGCTAAAAAAAATCAAAAAACGCGTTATAAACGACCTAAACGATGCCGTTATAAAAATTTATTTTTACCTGGTGGTCCAGTAGGTCCTTTAGATAGTCAAAATAAAACCAATTTATTCAAAAAAAGTCAAAATAAAAGGAAATATAAGGGCATACCTGGCGGTCCTTTAAATAAAAAAATCAATTTAATTTCGAGTCAAACTTATATAGGAATGAAATTATTTACCTGGAGGTCCGGGTGGTGCTTAAAATTTTGTAAAATTTTTGATATCAATATATAACGTAATTTAAGAAAAATTTGAATTTTATTACCTGATGGTCCAGGTGGTCCTGATTGTCAAATAAACATAGGAATTGTAATGTTTTTTTAAAACAAAAAATGTTCATTATATACCTGGTGGGCCTAAATAAGAAAAATTTCAATAGACATGTCAATACAAATTTTTTGAAATTTTTTACCTGGTGTACCACCTGATGAAGTTCTATTGGCAAAGTAAAGGAGCAAAAAAGTCTTGGAAAAAAATAAAAAATTAGAAATTTTGTAAATTTTTAAAGTCTTAATCTGATTTTACTGTTAAAAGTGGAAGTAGCGACAAACCGATTCCTTCATAACCCCTTTTTTGACATAAAAAAATTCCAAAATTTTCAAAATTTCCAAAAATTGTTTAAAAATTTTACCCATAGCCACTAGGCTGATTCCAACCTCCATGACTTGATCCTAAAAAAGTGAGAATTGTCAAATAAAAGGTCAAAATATAGCGTTCTATAGCAGTAATTGCTAAAACTTTTTAAAAATTTCAAATTTACCCGCTGCTTGCATAAGATCTGATCGTCCATTATTGTTCATATTATTATTGTTATTATTATTATTGAAATTTTGGTCGTTAAAATTTTGATTATTTTTTCTAAAAAAATTTGGATTTTGCTGAGCTGCCGCTAGAATGTCATTGATACTATCAAACCTTTGATAATTTTGCAAATTTTGCAAATTTTGGTTTTGATTTTGTTGATTATTTCGTATAAAATTCAAATTCTGATTTGAATATGAATAGTCAGAATCTACCCCACCACCACTCCCATATATATTCCTAGAGGATGAAGTAGTTGGTGGAATTTTCAATTTTTTTCTTTCAACAATGTAACGCCTATACACGTCATTTGATAGAGCCTGGTTATGCAAATCCTCGTCATCTACTTCTAGAGGAATATTTTTCGGCTTTCTCAGTGAAGATTCATAATACCCGGCATGTTCATGATGATTTGAATAATCCTCAGAATTTAGTGGGATAACCGTTGTTGTGATAAAAATTGAATTTATATCATCTTGATAATGTCGATTTTCAAAAATTGATGAATTCTCATGATCAAAATTATGAAATGAATTTGGAAATGTATAATCATCTGCAGCTGGATATTGAGTTTGATTTTGTAAATTTTGATATTTCCAATATTTTGTCAATTTTGATCGTAAATTCGAATTTGAATCAGAGTTTATAAAATTTATCAAAATTAGTAAATATAATACAGTTAATGGACTTGAAATAAATTTGAAAAGTCTCATTTTTTTCGAAAATCTCTCAGATCATTGAAGAAATAAGAAATGATTCGATTTTTAAAATCTCCGGAAGTATTTATATACCATAGCCCTTATTCACTGTAAAGTACAAAGTCTATGGTCATGGTTAAATTGCTTTAAATTTTTTACGAAAAAAAGCTAAATCTGCTCATTCAAGCTCTACTACATCTCATAATATCCTTAATTTTTCAAAAAAAAAACTCAATTTCAGATTTTTTATGCAAATTCTAGTGTAAATGGTTCATTTTTAACAAAATTTTACCGAGTTTAATCAAAGGATATAAATTTTACTTGTATAAAAATACAGATTTACAAAATTATTCAGTATAAAAAATGCTTTAAAATGTAAGTACTAGAAATGAGGTAAGACAAAAAAATCAATTACATACCTATACATATTATATAGTTATAAAATACTGTTTTTTTACTTTAAAAAAACTTTAAAAAATCTTCATTTATTGATAGAGAATTCAGTTTTAAAAAATCGATTCGAGAAAAGTCAATTAATTGTGTCAATTTCTCAACAATTTCGTCACAATTGTCAATTTTGTATAATTGGTCACAATCTGCTCCATTTCGTCCAGATTTACCAGCTTTAAAAGTACCCTCATTTTTGAAGTTTATATCATTTATTGAGGTCATTGAGGTTTTATAAAGATGTTTAGAAATTCCTGCCCTGTAATAACATGTACAAGATTTGTATAAAAAACTATTTAGATACCTAAAAAATGTTAAAATACGTTAAAATGTATCCAACTGGTCGACCAAAATTGCCCATTTTTTCCACGAGAATTCGATTTGCGATGCAAATTTCTTTTTCGGTGCAATTTAGAGGGATTTGACCTTTTTCGGCATGTGCTATTACATTCTACAAATAAATTTAGACTCATATTTATAGATTCAAGATCAAGATACTTTGTATCGAGATACTTTGTGATTCAAGATACTTTATATATTGTTGAAAAATTTCAAAAATTTCAAAATTTTGACAAAATATATAAATTTTTTAAAGGCTTTTTGTTGAAAATTTTTGTTGAAAAATTTCAAAAGTTTCAAAATTTTGACAAAATATGTAAATTTTTTAGGACTTTTAAACATTTGAGTAATTTACCAAAGGTTTTGAAAGAGCCTGCATAAGCTTTTTAGTCAGACCGATTGGAGTTTCAAGAATTTTGTTAGAATTTTGACCTTTTGTAATATTTTCTGAGATATCTTGCAAATCCTTTGATGTTAATTCGATTGATTGTCGGCTTATATTAACAAGTTTTGTGAAATTTTTAGATTTTAATAATTCCTCAAGGTCTCGTCTTTTACGACCTGGTGGACCTATTTTGAAAAAATAAAAAAGATTCAAAAATTGCAATCATCTTATTAAACTACCTATAGAGAATTTTTACCTGGTGGACCTGTAAACGTATACAAAATCATTAATAATTGAACTTGAATCAAAAAGATACTTTTAAATATTAGTTAACCTGGTGGACCAGGTGGTCCTGGAGGTCCTAAAATTTGCAAATTTGTATAAAAGACTATAAGTTGAAATCGCGGACTTAAACTACTCGATCTCAACTTTACATTTAATGTAATGAGATCGAGTAGTTTTGGTCCTTTATCTGGTAAGTGTCTAAAATATTTAATTACCTGGAGCTAACGATGAGTAAAAATTTCAAAATCAGTGTCAGATTATTTTGGAAAAAAATATGTAAATATTACCAGGAGTTCCAAAATTGAAGCCAATGTTATTAAAGTAGAGATAGTACAAACTCTATTAAAATTGTATTTCAATTTTAAATTGTAAATTTATATAATGTAGATCAACTAACTGCAAATAAGGGTACATATGTGAGGTAACTCATACAGCCATATCCATACGATTGCCCAGGATAATTTCTTAGATGTTTTAGATTGAAATTTTAAAATTTAAGTTAAATATATTATGGGCATTTTATCTTACCTGTTTGATGCTTCTGGTTTAAAAATATCAGAAAAATATTTGTTAGAAAGTTTCAAAATTAAACTTACTTCTATTTTGGTTGAATTTTCCTCTATCTTTTTCAACTAACTTTACACTTTTATCAAATTGATCCAAAATATTTTAAAATCCTTAACTAAACTACTATAAACTCAAAAAATATTGAATTAATTTCATACAGATGTAGTTAGACTAAAAATATAGGAGTAAATTCAGCCAAATCAATGTCTATTTGAAATTACCTGTATTCAAATTTTTGACCTCTTTTTTCAAAAAAATTTCCTTTTCAAAAAGTGGCTTGAACTGACTGAATTCATGTCGAGTATCTGAAAAGTATCTTAATTACTTTAAACTATTTAGCAAATTTCAGTGAAATTTCTTTATAACGACCTAAATTACAAAGTCACTATAAAATCTCAAGTTTTTTGGTAATTTGAACCTTTATAAAGAACTATTTTAAAAGCTTAAAAAAGGCTAACCTAAAGTTCGTTATATAGAAAGCTCACTTTATCGTACTATTAGACTTTTAAAAATTCAAATTACTTACCAAATTCATGCCGATCATAATCGCCATCATAATAAAAATATTTACGATTTGAATAATCTTTGATCGATTTTGAATCAAATTTTTGACCAAAATTTGCATTTTCCAAACTCGTATGCTCATTTTTGTTGTTTAGATCTGAAGATGTAATGTAAAAAGGTATATAAGAGATAATTCAATGGGTAAAAATCATCTAGCATTTATGCAGTGATAAGATATATTAAGAAGGACACTTTGAGTTGAGTGTTATCTCGATCACAAATTTTTATAAATACTTGCAGAAATAGGCAAGATTTCTCAAATTAGGGAAATCAAACAAATTTCAGCTCAAATGTACAGCTATTACGGTAAAAAAGGCTATCTAAATTTCAAAAACGTATCCAAACTATCCCTAATTTACACCTATACTGATAGCTATTTTAAATTTTTCAACAGAAAAATCAGGTCTAATTTATACCTGAAGTTTATTTGAGAATATCTTGGCCATCTCTAAATATGTGTTAAAATTTAGGTCCAAAATAAAGCTGATTCGGAGGAAAAAAGGCTGTCCAAATTTCAAAAAGGCTCTTATCTATCCCTAATCTACCCGTGTAGTACTTACAAAAAAGCTTAATTTTTCACTTGCCTTGAATTGATGAATCAATTTCAAAATTTTGACGAAATTTAGATGATATTTTTGAATTGTTTTGTGAATCGATCCCATTAAAACTCTTAGGATTAGTACTTTTTGGGTCAATTTCAATCTCAAAATTGTTTATATTTTGAGTGGAAAAAACTGAGAAAAAATGAAATAATTGTATAAAAAGTAATATTTTTAGACTTGTCGTCCTGATATATGAATACATTTCTTAAAAAATAATTAGTTTTGAATTTTTGTCACCCTTTTTATAAACTTTATTTTGGATCAAAGATCAAATATAAGTAGGTTGTAGGTTACCTACCTACTCCTACTAGTATTCATCGATATTTTATCACCTAATTTGTAATATATCAAGATATACCTATGTAATATAATATCAAAAATACTCGACAAAGTCATGCTCGATTTATTTGTAGCTCCCCGTAAAACGGTTTATAAAAATTTTGATCATTAATAATATAAGGTTTTATATATAGATACCTAGTTTTTTTAGATAAATTTTAAACTTGTGATAAAATGACTCAATTATTTTTGTTATCTAATGGTCCATATAATTTGTAGTATAGAACTAGTAAAATGATGCTTTTAAACCTTTGAATTTAAATTTTAATATATTTTGCCATAAATAATTGGACAATCCTGTATTTTATGTACCTATACAAGTGTCTCATTCAAAATTTTATAAGAATTGCCCATATATAGCATGTACGAGTACTAGTAAAATTAGAATCGGGAATTTTTGTCGACTTTGACAAATTACCAAATTAAAATAGAACTAGCTCTACTACACATATGAATAATATGCAGTAATGAAATAACAATTTAAGAGAATTTAATAATACTCGTATGACTTGCATTTTGTAAACAATTATGTAACTAATTTAATTAAGTAATTGATTCTGATGTCAAACTAATTTCATTTCCCTAATTAAAATGTATAGGTACTATCTATATGTCTATTAGATAGGTAGCTTTAAGTAAATTTATCTTTGTACGGAGTAGAATATGGATATTTCAGAACAATTTCAAAAAATAGCAAAATGGTCAAAATTTTCAGCTCAAATCAATGGGTATTTACTTGTAACTTTTCAAACCAAAAGCATTTTCGATCATTTTTTGAGATTTTATGCAATTTTTTTAATAACTATAAGCTTCACCAGTGGTTATTTTTTATCTCGTAATTGGACACTTATAGAAAAAAATTGGTCTATGAAGAATCAAATGGACTCTCTTATTTATTTTTATGGTGCAATTTTATCACACATTATGACTGAATCCATCAGATTTTTCGGACTAACTCGGACACGCAAAGTTGGGAAATTTTGGGCAAAAAATCTCTTACTTTTAGCAAAAATTGAGGACAAAATTTGTAAAAATTTTCTAATCAAACAAAATTTTGTTGAAATTGATGTACGTGCAAGAAATTGTTTTATTTTTTATACCATTGTAGCAATGTGTCTATCATTTTTAATTGCTTTTGGATATTTCAAATTGGCAAATGGTTTTTTACTTGTAGGACTTTTAACCAGTTCATTTTTAGCCTGGTTTTCAGTTTGTTTAAATGTGACTCATTTTATATGGTTATCATTTTTCATAAAAATTTACTCAAATATTCTACAAACACTTTCGGCTCAAATTTGCATCGTTTTTAAGGACAAGAGTCTTGAGAAAATTTCCAAAATTTCAAAATTTTCTGTAAGATTTTCATAAAAATGAAATTAAAAAATTATTTTTAAACTACATTCAGAAATTGGGTGCATAGGAAATGTCAATAACTTGTTCACAGATTTTGTAGTGCTATATTGACGCAAAATTTAGCCCAAAACTCGATTTTGATAATAATTTTGGCAAATTCCGCTGCAAA
>JAQIXA010002149.1:0-19419 GCA_034699045.1 Nanhermannia cf. coronata Gr-Ori-00579 | reverse complement strand
AATTTTTTCGAGCTCTAAAGGGCTAATTATTTACTTTACAAAGTATGAAAATTGATGAGTATCTTAACTAGATTTGAACAAATAATACTAGGCAGTTCATATGAGATTATTTTAATTGAGTTTTTCGCCTTAAATATCACGTTATAATACCTCGAAATATTGTACAGTCCATTCCAGTAGGGGTAAATTAGGGATAGTTCAATACCTTTATTGAAATCTGGACAAGCTATTTTCAGTTCATTTTGACCTGTATAATTCTCGTAGATATTACAGGAAAATGGGTTCAGGTAAAAACAGGCTGTTCTTTAAAAATGGGTCCGATTTAACCTCATCCCTATTTTGGATGAATTTATCCCTATATTTTAGGTTTAACTTTACCTCTGTGTATGCAATTAACCCAAAAAATATTTAGTTCAGATTAGAATTTGAAAAAAATTGGGTTAATTTCATACAGTGATATATTTTGACCAAAAAATAGGGGTAAATTCAATCAAAACTTGGATGAAATTAAACATATATTATCTTTTCGAACTATTCTAAATTTACAACTGTTATATAAAGAATTCATAAGACTATTTAAGTTTGTACTATTTGGTTTGTAAATTAAAATTGTAAATTCGCTATTTGAAATCCCTTTAAAAAAATTTGGCCGAAAAATTTCTTTGAAATTTTTTGTTAGTTATAATCGTGGTCTCTGTATATATTCAATTTATTTCTATTGAACTGATGATATGTATTAAATAAATTCCAAATTTTAAAATTAAAAAAAGCTGGTTTTTAAATTTTAAAATTTAATTACCCATGAAAGTAAAGGTCAGTTCCATATCCAGTCACAGCACAAGATGAAGTTACCGGAGTTCGTACTGTATAGCTATTCTGACCAGCCGTCACCGCAACTGACCTCTGGTGGCCATTACTCAGCTGTTGTTGTTGCTGCTGTTGTTGTTGCTGATTTTGTTGCTGTTGCTGTTGTTGCTGGTTATTCTGAATTTGACCAATTTGACCTCCAGTAGATCCAGAATTTGACATATTGGCCATAACACCGGAGGTGGCGAGGGAAACGGCAGAAGGGGACTTTTTCCAAGGGTGAAATCCTTTTCCTACGGCTACAAATTTCAAATTAAAATCATCAAAAAATTCTCGAAATTTTTATACTTTTTGTTTCAAATGGTCTGGAAAGTTAATTCTATCGATTTATAAGAAATTGTGTTTAATTTCATACCTATTTTGGTTGAATTTACCCCTATATTTTTGGTCTATGATAATAACTCAAAATTATTTAAATCCTAACTTAACATAAACTATAGTTGGTTCAAAAATATAGGTGTAAATTCAACCAAAATAGGAAAGAGATTAAATCAGAGCCATTTATATAAGAATCATTTGAGTTTACCAGCATCTGCAAGAGGTGGGGGAGATTTTGAGCTGAGTTTATTACACTGGGCTGCGAGCATTGCTAGAGGGGTACCCCTTAGACCTGGATGCTCCTGAAATTTAAAAAAGGTCAAATTTTGATTAAATTTGCTAACAGGAATAGGGTTTATATCTTAAACCTTAATAACTTGTTTTAAATAATTCTGATGCATACTACTATCAGTAATTGTTATAAAATCCTAATTTAAAATCCACAAATATTTCAAAATGATAAAAATTCCCAAAAAATACATCAAGTTTGACTTTCGTGAGTTCAATTTTTATATAAACTATCATATTTTGAAAAGAAGTTTTTGTCATAAGTTTTTCAGCTTATTTTTTCAGTTTTTATAGCCTTTAAATGCATTTTACAATTTCAGTGGTATAGTAATATGAGTAGTGCTGTAATATCGATATTTGCTTATGATTACAATAATAGGTTTTCGAATAAAATAAAAATGGATCAATAAATTTCATTTCATTTTCATAAACTTTCTCCCCTTACCCTAACATTCATACACTTATACAAGGTGTTCAAAATATAACTCAACATATGAAAATAACATATTATATTTAAATCTAAAATTCCAAAGGATACACAAATCAATATTTTCAAATTTGAGAGCTCTAAATATAACGGCAGCCTCTAAAAAAGTAATAGTGCCGTAATAGCGAGGTCAATTTAGGTTGTGTTAAAAGTATCGCCGTTAGAGTGAGTTCAATTTATCTTAATGTTCATATGGGGAAATGAGAATTTTTCGGATATTTTGAGTACTTTATAAGGTAGATAAGGTAGATGGTCCTAAAAAGGCTAAAAAGTGCCCTTAAATTGAATTCATTACAGACTTTGCAGTTTAATTTTATGCCTATTTTGATTTTGGTTGAATTTCTTACATAGAATACAGCCAGATTTACTTTTAAAAGACTTTGTATAGATTATAAATTCAATATTTCGATTTTTGTGGTCAAACAAAAGGCTGAGAAATAGTTTGAAAAATTTCCTTTACAGTCTTACCATTAATGGACTACCAAATATTATAAAATATCCAAAATACTTGGGTATATGAACTTGAGGTGTAAAAAAAAGTTAAATTTTTAGGGATTTGACTTGTATTATCCATGTTAAATAGCCATAAAAAGATGATTAAAAGAATTTTTTTTTCTACTGATATATTAAAAGATTCATTTTTTGATTCATTTGTGGGCGGATTTTTGAAACAAAAAATTTTTTTTTCAAAAGTTTTTCCACGTCAAGTTCTAATACTCTTAAGATGGGTTCTAATCGTCTATCAATTAATTGGAATTTTTTCCACTATATACGCCCATTTCACAGATTAATCTCAAACTGAAAAAAAACTGAAACTGAAAAGATTTCAAAGAAATTCTTGAAAAAAGATATTTCAGAATTCAAATGGTGTAGTTTTTTGAAATGGAAATTTGTTCGCTCAAAGTCATTAGGCGAGTCGAAGTCGAACAAATTTTACAAATTTTACTCCAATTAGACATATGACCCTTTTGATACCCTTTCCCCCCTACTACTCTCGTAGTAGTTACTAACTAATTTCAGAACTAAATTTAGAATCTTTATGACCAACTGTGAGAAAATGGACCCTTTTTTCTTATTAAGTGCTGATTTTTCTGGTTGATTTTTGATTACAAAAACCTGTCTAAGAATGGCAACTATCTTAAAATTGGTCACAAAATTCCAAGTCTTTTTATTTTATTGAAATTTTAAAATCCAATTAAAATTATAATGAACCTAAATTTGAGTAATTTTGAAATTAGATGATACAGAATTTTCTGCAAAGATAGAATTTTTAAATATCACATAATATTTGCATTGATTTGGGATATTTTGGGCATTTTTTTAAAATTTGGGCTGCCTGTTTTTAACTTAAATAGCTGGGATATTGACCTTTATAGGTCTATATCTATATCTATATCTATAGATACGGAGTAGTCAAGATATTCTCAATCCTACAGATATTTTAGGTTAAATGTTCAGGAGAACAGGGTTTTCAGGTCTTAAAAAACCTTTCCAAACTATTCCTAATCTACCCTTGTGCTATATAAAGGATTCAAAAATTCATTTTATAGAATCTCTTCGGCTTTCAGGCCTTCTTGCCATGTTAAATCTTGTTTAAAGGACAGAAAGCCCATTATAACCCCAATATTTCCTCTGTATATTGGTCTTTAAGGTAAAATGTAAAATTTTGATATTTA
This sequence comes from Nanhermannia cf. coronata Gr-Ori-00579, assembly GCA_034699045.1. Taxonomy (NCBI): domain Eukaryota; kingdom Metazoa; phylum Arthropoda; class Arachnida; order Sarcoptiformes; family Nanhermanniidae; genus Nanhermannia; species Nanhermannia cf. coronata Gr-Ori-00579. Next base: position 15,783 of record JAQIXA010002149.1, on the reverse strand, counting down.
AATTTAAAATGCCTATTCAATTTTTTCTATTCGAAAATTTCTGAAATTATTAAAATTAGATATGTGACAATCTTTCTCAAAGTTTAGAAATGTTTTTAGAAATTTTTATTTGACGATATCCATTTTATACTCAAAAAATTAAGATAAAAATTGATATTTTTTGTAATTTTAAGGCATCAATCGACCCTTTTTCTTATGTAAGGTCATATTTTAAATCTAAAAGGTCTAGGCTATTTAAGTAGCCTTACGAGAAGCGGAAGGACGTAATAACAACTAAGGACCCTTCCCTCAAGGGTCCCTGCTGAGACCGACAAAATCACAAATCATCAAAAACAAACCTTCAAATTTTCAAACTGAACCCTTAAATTTTACTTTTTCTAACTTTTTTGAACCTAAATTTTGCACTAAAATTCGGACAAAACTGCTCTATTTAAGTAAATGCATTTAAAAATTTAAAAATAAAAGTTATAAGGGTTAAGTGCTAATAAATGTATTTATACTATAGTATAGTTTAAAGAGACCCTTTTTTATTTCCTTTTCAATTTAAGAGTTTTTTTGCCCAACTGACTACGGACTGTAATAATTATGAAATGGAGCCTTAAGTCTCTCCTTGGCTCTCGTTAACTGTCAAGTTCAAATTACGAGAAAAAAGACAATTATTATTTGTTCTTTACTTTTCGTGATATAGACCTTGAGAGCTAAGTCATTTGGCCAATAAACCATATTGTCAAAGTTCTAAAATTTGACAATTAAGGGTTAATTTCATACAGTAGGGTCCTACTGTATGAAACCTATGGGTTAAGTTAGACCAAAAATCTAGGGATAAATTCAACCAAAATAGGAATGAAATTAAACTAAAACCAAATTTAACTAATCAAATAGATAATGCTCAACGAATAAAACAAAACTAAAATTGCAAAATTTGTAAATTCGAGTCAATTAAATTATTATTCGGAATTTTGTCAAAAAAAGTAAATTTGTGTCATTTTAAATTTTAGCCCAATTGTCCTGTAGTATAGTGCCTACAATTATGTATATTTTGAGCGAACAAATTCGAGAACAAAAGGGAAATGCATTAAAACACTTTTCTGAGACTTTGATGATCCCCTCCATAAGGATACTGTAGGAAAAGTTAAAATAAAAGCAAAAGTCGAGTCCTTCGGTACTCACATAATCAGTAGGAGTAGATTAGGGATAGTTCTGAAAGATTTTAGCATTTAGACAGCCTGATTAACCTCTGATTAGACAGCCTGATTGAGGAAATTTTTATTCTAGATACATGTAGAGATGGTCATTAAGATCATCAAATAAATTTCAGGTCAAAATCAGTCAAATATACAACTGATTCTGGTCTTTCGGAAGACTTTCGGAATTTCGAAAATTTTCCTAACTATCCCTAATCTACCCTTAGGAATAGTAAGTATACTACATAAAGAAATTAAGTTGAAAGAAAAAGTACTACGAGTTTTTTTCCAAGAACTGCTCGGCTGTCTCAGAACTTGAGAGCTCGAAAAGTTAAAAGTAAAATTTTAAATGCATTGTCTGGCCTGTCTGAGCTCAGAAAATGGGATATTTTTTTCAAAAAGAAACTAAACAGATACAATACTTATATAGTAGTAGTCTCTGTATTGGATTTTAAGCTAATTTGGTCCTTTTCAAAATACTTGAATGGTTTTTACACGCAAATCAATTACAATTTACAATTTTACCACAATACAGATACTGTTAGTAGGAAGAAAACTGAAGTATCTTAAAAATGAAAATTTTTGAAATTTTAGGCAAATTTTTAAGCTTTCGGAGCTTATTTTGAATATTTTTTGTCATTTCCCATTAAATTAGTAGGTCTGAAATTTATCAAAATTTTATATAAAATCGATTAGTATTTAGCAAGTAGCCGATAGTGATGTTCAAAATAGTCAAATTTTAAGCAGACTTTCAAAATTTTACGCAAATTTTCAAGCTCAAAGTTTTATTCTTAAAATTTCTAATCAAAATCCCAAGCTTTCGGGTGAACCTAATCTTAATAGATAGTCTGGCTATAAGTCAAAAAATTTATATAAAAATTTTAGAATTAAAGCTATTTATCTAGCAAAACTAACTATCAAAGTGTAATACAACCAAATTTTACTAAAAAATTTCAATTTCGAAATTTTAGTCAATTTTTGTAACTTTTAAAGCTTTTCAAGTCTTCAAATCATCAAAATTTAAGATAATTTTCAAGTTCTAAATTTTACCAATCAACCTCTAATAGACGCCTTCGAAACATGAAGGTTTTCGAAATTTGAAAAAATTTTGAAACTCAAGAATTCTGCCAAACCTAGAGGTATGAAATTTATTTCATGGTTCAAAATGCCATCAAAATTGTCAAAAACCAAAAGAATTACAAAATTTTCAAAAAACTACTTTTTAAAATCTGTAAAAATTTCATTCTAACTCCAAAAAGCCTTTCAAATTTCAAAATTTCCTCAAAATTTTATGAAAAAGTTGGATGCGAAAGTACCTTCGAGTATATCATACAAAGAAGGCCTGAAAGCCGAATACATCCTTTGAAATATTTTGTAATTTTTCCAAAGTTTTTTTTTGTTTCAAGAACTCTGCGTGACTTTGGATATCTCGATAAAAATCCCTATCTCTCAAATATCAATTTTTTAATATTTTATTTTATACCCTACTGTCTACTGTATTAGTAAAGTACCTATACTGATATACATACATGAGTCGTCCATTAAAGTCAGTATACTTGGGTAAAATGGAGGTTTCTTATCGTCCAAAAACTATAGGTAGATTTATAGGTAGGTACTTTTTTTTTATCATAATATTTAATATGAACTTTATATGGAAATATGAATGTAAAAAAGCACGACTAATTCTCGATTCAAATGGCTCATAACTCATCGATTCGAGCCACCAAGGCCAACAGTACACACTACGAGTACTAGGGGTAGATTAGGGACAGTTTGGCATTTTTACTTACTGGAGAGCCTGTTTTACCTTGAGCCAGTTGACCTGAAATTTTCTTATTTATAGTAGAGATAGCCATGATAAACTCAATCCAAAGTTAGGAAACTGACTCATTTTCAGCCGAAAACAAGCCATTCGAATTTCGAAATGTTTCCTAACTATCCCTAATCTACCCATATACTACATATGCACTGCCAAATGGCTACTCGAAACTTGAAAAAAATGTTTTTTTCTTCTCTCTTTGTATTATGTCCTATTGAATTCAAGTGTACATTTCTTATGGGGATTATCTGTAATACATTACATTATATTAGGATTAGTATTAGTATTTATTTTATTTATTATTTTTTGGATGAATAAATCCAAGAGGCAGAAGAACAAGAGGATTAGACACTCTAGTACAATGAGATATGGCAAATAACCCGAGGCTCCTCAAAACTCAAATGAGTGAAATAACCTTCACACATGCTGGCTGGCCAAATGACCAAATCAAAATATCAAAATTTTGACAGAAAATCCAAATTTTTTTAGCATTTTGACTCCAAAAATTGGATTTAAAAATTTGAAAAGTGGTAAAAGACAAATAAAGATTGAATATTAGACAATCAAAATAGATTGAAAGTTGTAATTTTGATTTTTTAAACTTTTGACATATAATTCTTGAACATTTTGGTCAAAATTTTGGAATTTGGAGATATTTGACGTAATTTATGGACTAATTTTTGAAATTTTGTCATTTTTAATATGATTTGAACAGAGATTATACAATTTTTGGGTACTTGAAACCGATTTATAGGATTTGCGTTTAATTTCATTCCTATGTTGGTTGAATTTACCCATATATTTTTGGTCTAACTTTTCCCCTATACCTATATGAAATTAACCCAAATCTTTTTTAGTTTAGTATAGTTTAGATTAAGTTATCTTAGGATTTTTTTAAAAATTTATGTTAATTTCATACAGGGGCCAGGGGTAGAGTTTGGCCTAAAATACTTCGTATATGGGTAAATTCAGCCAAGAGATATTAGATTAAAATGAAATCCTATGGATTGGTTTCAAATACCCAAAAATTGTATAATCTCAGTTCAAATCATATTAAAAACTACAAAATTTTAAAAAAATAGTCCATAAATTGCCTCAAATATCTCTAAATTCCAAAATTTCGGCCAAAATATGTAAAAAAAAAAAATCAAAATTACAACTTTCCAGCTTTTTAACGGTCAAAACACTTCAATCTTTGTCATTAAATCCAATTTTTGAAGGTAAAATGCTTTATAAAAATAAAGAAAAATTTGAGTTTTTTTTTTTCAAAATTTTGATATTTTGGTATTTTGATTTGAACTTAATAATGGTATTTAGCATGGGAATTAGTATTTCTCGATTTGAATGAATTTTTCAGGATATTTAAAGGGGACTTGAGAAAGTGAAATTTGATATTTTGGGTTTACTAATACCCTTATTAGAATTCTGAATTTGGTTATTTTTACATTTTCCTCATCATTTCTATTCGAATTTGAAATGTGGATTTTCTAAAGTAGTCTCAAGTGTCACAATCACCCATTGACCCTCAACTTGACAAATTTTCTATTTATATACACCCAACCTACGAGTAATATGTAATATCAAAAATCCCTCGTTCTTGGGTTACAAAATCTTGGGTTTCAGTCTTGCAAAACCTTAAGGACACCTGATAGTCCTTAAATAGCCTTCAAAATCCATCGAAAAACTACAAAATTCATTCATAAAATGCACATTCATAAAATGCACTTTTAAAATATTGAACTATTTTCAAAGCAAAATTTCCAATTTTTGAACTTTTTTAAACTTTTTGGCCATCCAATTATTCGGTAAATAGAAAAGGATATACCTACTCTGATTTCAGGCCTTTGCATATTAAACCTCATAAATTTTATGAGGTTTAATTTTGCAAAATGCTACCATTACCATACCATTACCACCCAAAATTTTCATTACCATACCATTACCACCAATGGATATCCATGGATATCCGTGGTAATGGTAGTAAAACTTTGACCTCTATCATAAAAGGCCAGAAAGCTCAATAATTCCCCAAAATATCCTTTGAATTTTTTGTAATCAATGCATATTTTGACATTTTGGACCTTTTTAAAACTTAAAATGACCATAATTTCAAATTTTTCGAAAGAAAAAATGTCATTTTTTGTACTTTTTGTAACTTGAAAGGTGATTTTACAATCTAAAGTATCAAAGATTTTTGGAATTTTTAAGAAATAAAATTCCAAATATTGTAGTTTTTGCTCAAAATTTTTCAATTTTGAATATTAGATTGTGGTGCTCTCTCAGAGTTCTTTTATAATTTATGAGAATTTGAAAAATGCTAAAATTTTGACCAAAAATTGACCAAATTTTGTCAAATTTTGGCTTAAAACTAAAGCCAAAAAGCTTAAAAGAACTTTTTTAAACTTTTACAATCCAATTGGATATTCAAAAAAACTCCGAAATTTTAAGATCTAAAATGTCAAATATTTTAATTCGTTATCAAAATTTATCAAATTTTGAAAATTAGAGTTTGAAAATACCCTCCTTTGTTCTACTTTTTATTTTATAAATTTTCACAAAAGTCTCAAAAATTTTAGCTATTTCTTTTATAATTGTTCAAAAATTTTGCAATTTTGAGATTTAAAATGCCAATTATTGTATTTTTAGATCTTAAATTGTCAAAATGTTAAGATTAGATCCAAGGCGCACTCATGTCGATATTTCGAAAATTAAAATTGAGATCTAAAATTAACCAAAATATCTCAAATTTGGTCTTAAATATAATTTTAAAACTAGAATAAGATTAATCCTAGTTTTAAAACTAGGATTTAAGATCCTATATATTGCTGTTATAAGCCGATAATTATGATACAAAGTCTCCGTTTTTTTCCTGAGATTATTTGAGAAATGAGCTTTTGTTTTCAGGGCACGTACTTTTCTCCAAACTCAAAACTTGGTTTTTTTTTCTTACAACAATATATAGTCTAAATGGGCTCTACAAAATAACTTATGTATCCTTAACTAGGCCATTATATATATAGTGTACATAAGGATAAAATATGATATTTGTTATATAAAACTAAATTAGAAAATATCATACTACATATTACACCAGGTATAACCCTCATCAGAGAAAAGGTCCAGGTTTTTGAACAAAAATTAAACTTTCAAATGGTCTCAACAACATTTCAACAAATCTGACAGACATTTGAAGAAAAACTCAAAACTTGGAGTTTTTTTTTGCCTTCTATTTCTCAGTCAAAGTCAGTCAAGAAACCTCAAAAACACAAGATTTCATTTTTTTTTTTGGATTTTAATTTTAATTTACCCAAGTCTAGCTGGACTTTGAGTAGGATTTTACCCTTAGTTTTCGAAATCTTGGATTTCACATTTGAAGTTTTCATTCAAGGTTAAATCATTTCTAATCCGAATCAAATGATTCTAAAAATTAATTATTTTCAATATAGTTCAAATAGGGCTTAGACCAGTCGAAAAGGCTCGAAAAAGTTGATAAATTTGGCAAAAAAGACAAGAAATTGTCATTAATTTGACAGATTTTTGATAGAATTTCTAAAGATGCCATGAATGCATTAGATACTAGACCAGTACACTTAAAAAATCGACTATTTTGATTCAATTTTTCTAAATTTTCTGAATTTTCTAAAAAAAAAATTGGATTCAAGAGCCATTTAGATTTTTATTAGTTCAAAATTTGTAAAATTTTACACAAAGATTTTGAACTTTTTTTGATCGAGTTATTTTTTTTGAATTTGGAATTTAATATCAATATGTATGTAATTTACTTATCAGCAAAACTTCTCTATAAAGTACTTTAAAAACCTTATTTTAATAGTAAATTCTACTAAAAACTGACAAATGCCTAAAAATTGAGAGATTTTTAATAAAAATCCTCGAAAATTGCCTCAATTGTATGGCATTTCTTTCTCTATTTTCAATTTGAAATCTTAGTTTTCGTCTATTTGATTACTCTACGAAATCTGGGATTTCAAAATTGAACTTAGATAAGAACATCTCTATAAGTATTTACGACTTAATAGGCTTCGAAGATGTCAAAAATCCTTTAAAATACATAATTTTTTAGGCTTGAATTTTACAAAATTGGCAGAATTATTTTCTTATCTTATAAAGTAGTATTAAAAGCAGGCTAAAATCTTCAAAAAAGTGTTTTTTTGTGATAATTTTGAAGCATTTTTTCATATCAAATACTTACTACCATGTAGTATGTGATAATAGTAATTTCATGGAGTTCCTAAATCGAGATTTAATAAATTTTATGATCATTATGATGAGACCAAAAACCTCGAAGGAAATTTTTGGTCAGGTACAAAAAAACCCAGTTTTTTTCTTTCTTATTAAACCTTATGGATCCTTTGGATTTATAATATTTCTATGATATTTCCATGTGTCTTATTGAAGATATTAAAGATATCATATTCCATTCCAGTGGATTTGAAAAGTAAAAAAAAGAAGTACAAAATGATAAAATAAAATCGAGCTATTCAAAATCTCCTTCAAGATCTCTCGATCATCAAATTTGAAATCAAAGTCGGCATTTCAAACCAACTTCAAAGACCCTTTAGAATAATATTTCTATTTATGAAATAAAAATATCCAAATTTTTCTTTTACCTACCTATGCCTAGCCCTATACAGATAGACAAGTAAAGTGCCCAAAAATATCAAAAAATTATAAAAATTCGAGCATTATTTTAAAACTATAAACTCCAAATCCTAGATTTCCCAAATGATTACTAGATAAAGCTAGGTTTTCAAATCCACAATTTTGATAAAAATAAAGTCGAAGACAAAATTACATTTGAAAAATTTGACAAAATTTGACTTCAGTTGCTTCATTCTCAAAATTCCGATTTTTTATGAGATTGGAATTTTTTTTTCAAATTTTTTAAAAATTAGCCTTATGGTTACAAGCCAAATTTTTGACTAACAATTTAGAATTTTGATTTGAAAATCTTATCGCTTATTTTGCTATCTAGCCCTGCATTTTGATATCTACAAGTCAAAATTTTTCAAAATTTTGAATTATTTTTAACAAAAGTGTCATTTTACTTGTCCTTTTGTGCATTTATTGAAATTATTTCAAGATTTAATCTCATTGTAAGTGTTGAATTTGATACTTTTTGGGTCTATCGCTTCATTACCCCTATCTCTATCACAATCACAGGACAGTATATAGTACTACTATACAAATGCATAGAGATGTAGTATAGATGATAAAAGAGAGACAAATAAAATAAATAAATAATTCAAGGCCAAAGTCTTGAAAACTCTAAAAAAACCGCCATTAAACCAACCGGAAATGACAAAAATTTCAAAGTACAATGCAAACCTATTGTCTTTACAAAAAAAGTACAATGTACAATGGCTCTTTATAGAGATAGTACTATGTACTATTGTATATGTATAGTTTGAGGTTTATTTTTATTTTTATTTTTCTCATCTTGTGGCATTTTTTGCAAAAAAATGCAAGAAAAACCACAAAAGTTAGCACTTGCAGCAGATCACAATGGATTATACCTACTTACAATTGATAATAAAACTCAATTTTAGAATCAAAATTTAAGCTTATTTTAGTATATAAATAAGAATTTTAAGAAATTTATACTATAGGGGTAGATTAGATAATCAAACCCAAACTATACCCTATGTAATTTCATACATGTGGCAAAGTTAAGCCAAAAATATAAGGGTAAATTCAACCAAAATAGGGATGGGATTAAATAGAAGTCAAGTGAAATTAGTGCTGTTTTTTTTGGTTTTCAAAGCCAGATTTTGTAAAAGTTTTCAAAATTAAATCTTAATTTTTTTAAAGATACTGTAGCAGATTTTGCTTTAACTTAGGGTTAATTATAATTTTTTAAATTGACGAAATCTAGGATTTCAATCGAAAGTTTAGATAATCCTTTCGACAATTTATGTCAGAAAATTAGTGTAGCTTTATGCTTTTTTAGCCAAAATCGAAGCTTAAATTTTGGTAATTTTGAAATTTTTTGTGAATTTTTGAAAATTTTGATAATCTTACCAAAATATCCTTGTTAGATTCAGTATTGGTATTATGATTAGGTGGACTTGAGGGTGCAGTCGACCACAAAAGTTTGCTGGATCCCTTCACTCCGAATGTCAACTCACTCAAACCCGAATCGCTGCTGACCTGCAAAGGTCAAACACAACAACCCAACATTAGACACACGACACACACATACAGTACACAAAATTATCAAAAAATTTACAAATTCTAAACCATAACCTAGAAAATTTTCAATATCAAAAACATTTGAAATTTTATCAAATTTGACAAAATGATGAGTTTTTACGGATAACACTGGTATTCTCATTTCAATTTCAATTTTCATTTTTAAAATCCTCATTTTTGTCCATTTGAAAACAGTATGAAATCCAGGATTTCAAAATTGAGAGATAAGAATGCCAATAATATAATATAAAGCAGTTAAATGAAGACATTTTTTGCAAAAAATTAACAAGAATTTCAAAGTCATTTCAAAGTCATCTATGCTCATTTTATGAAAACTAATTTCAAAAGTTTCTTAACAATTTGAAATTTTGGAAATTTTACAATTTTGATTGGTAAAATGCCTATAAATTTTTTATAAAAGTTCCTATAAATCGAGTTATATGAACTTTCGTAAGCCTATATTTCAAGTCTAAAACTGGGTACTCGAGGGCCTTAATTTCATGATGAAATGACCCTTGGCTTCCCCTTATCTAATCTATTGTATTGTAGTACCTCAGTTGAACAATAAAAGTTTTCAAGTCTCAACAATTGAAAAGAAAAACCGGTCTTTTCTTACCATACAATGTATAGTACAAGGGTACTTATATTAGGACTAGTAACTTGTAAACTTGTATAGGGTACTTAAGGTCTTGAAAATAAAAATAAAATAAATTATTCTTATGTAAATTTCCCATGTTAAAGGTCTACCATACAAAAGCAGAAGTTGAGTTGGCAGGTTGACATTTTCAAAGACAACTGGAGAAATCTGTTTCTCAACACTTGATGACCCCAGTTGACCTCAAACTGTCAACACCCCCCATTTCTCTCTATCTCTCTAAAAAAAGCTATAAAAACTCAGAATCACTGTCATGGTGTTTTATACCATGGATTATGTATGTATATAACCCGGGTAAAAACACCCACAAATATTCAGGAAATTTGTACTCGGATTTCTTCATTAAAATTGAGATTTTGAACTGTGGAATTTACACATCATTAGTCATATATTAGAATTGAGAGAGATTCTATAAACTTCAAAACAAGTAAAAGTTCAAAAAATGCAAATATTTTCTTCAAAATTTTTCAAAATTTGACCAATTTAAGCAAATTCCCACTAGAAATGCTGATCTAATTTCATAAAATTTGGAAAATTTTTCGGCTAAAATGTTATCAAATTTCCCAGTAAATTGTCATAAAAAACTTTAGAAAAAGTTCCAAAGTTAGTCATACATCAGAATTTAGAGAGATTCTATAAACTTCAAAACAAGTAAAAGTTCAAAAAATGCAAAAATTTTCTCAAAATTCAAATAATTTAAGCGAATTTGGCTAAGAATTTCTAGTCTAATTTCATAAAATTTGAAAAATTTCAAAGTTTACAAATTTTACACCCAAAATTCGATTAAAAGCCTTAAAAACTTGTGAAAAAGTTCCATTTTTGAACCCTTATTAGGTATGTTAATTTTTTTATCGAATTCTTTACTAATCGAATGCAGATTTAAGATTGAATCTTTTAAAAAATTTATAAATTAAGTTTAAGGGCGTGTTTTAACCCTCAAATTTCAATTGAAATTTCTGAGGGCTATTAAAGTGCTTTCGACCTCAAATGTCAACTTTTGTTCAACTTTTACAAAAAAATGTTTATGTCTTGTCAGGAAAAAAAATCAAAAGTCAAAAAATTGAAAAGAATTTCAACCTAATTTGCATTCTAAATAATTTTGATTGTTCTCATTGAAAACTCATTTAAAATGCTTTCAAAAATGCTTTAAAACTATCCAGAAACCATCCAAAAAGCTCACTTTTTAGTTTTATTTCAGTTATCCAAGTTTTTTTTATACTTAAAAGCCAAATAAGAAATTATAATCGTCTTTTTAGTAATTTGGTATCTTGAAAAATATGAATTTTACATACAAAAACACACAAAAATATCAATTTTAAGAGTTTTTTCAAGCCCACCCGGGCTAATTTAAGTTGAAAAAGTGTTTAAAAGTAGGTGTATTGAAATTTTAATAGATTTGTGTTTAATGTAATCCCTATTTTGGTTAAATTTACCCCTGTATTTTCGGTATAACTTACCCGAGTGTGTGTAATTTACCCAATTTTTTTAGTATAGTATAAATAAGGTTAGGATTTTGAGTTAATTTCATACAAGGGTAAAGTTAGACCAAAAATATAGGGGTAAATTTAACCAAAATAGGAATGAGATTAAATCGGAGCCTACCTACAATTACATTTAAAATAAAAATTGAAATTTTCCAAATTTTGTGAAGAAATTACTTGAAAAATTGCAATTTTTCGATATTAAGGAAGTGTCTAGTGATTTAAATAAATCGCTCTGTCCTGGTACTATATCTTAATAATGTTATTTTACGACTTTAGTATAGAAATGGTTCATTTTTTAGGTATTTTTAGGTGTTTTTATGGTAAAAAACCATGGGGTTTTTGTATAGGATTAACCATGGTTTTTTTTGGATTTGCATGTGGCGAGACTATTATTCGTAAATGTCGTGTTTTTCATTTTTCATATCACCCTTCGAATGTCCATCAACTTCGTAAATATATTTACAATTTTTCTACAAATTTTTCTACTAAATTTGTCCATAAACCAAAATGTCAAATTTCAAAGGACTAGGGAGAAATAATTTGATCAAATTTTAATCAAAATTCTAAATTTCAAGCAAAATTGGGCAAAAATTCAAAATTTCAAGCAAAATTTGGATAAAAACTTGAAATTTCGAGTAATATTTTATGCCCAGTTTCATTAATTTCACATTTTTGAAATGCTAAAAATTCTAAAATTTTCGATCAACTGAACCAGTATCTAGTATTCCAAATATTTCAAAAATTGTCAAAATATAATGATTTCAAATCATACATCTTTTTTGAATTTTGGAACAAATTTTACAAGTTTACGACTCATTTCAGACAATTTTTTCTGAAATTTCAATAAAATTTTTGTATAAAAATATACCTAAAAATTTAAAAAATATTGATTTTTGACATTTTTAGTCATTTTACAAAGTATCTGGAGTGATTCAAATTCCCCTAAAAAGCTGCAAATAATTGATTGAGTTCTTTTATTTACTCGAAAAAAGGCCATTTTTATCGAGTTTTTTATTTCAAACTTTTTTTATATGGTTTTGGGTGCGGGTGTGAAAGAAAACACTCGAAAAAACTCAAAACTGAATCCTCTGGGTAAAATTGAACCTCTAATAAATATATTGGGGTTCTAACATGGGATTTCTAGCTTTTATATGAGGTTTAATATGGAAAGGCCTGAAAACTCAATGCATCCTTTATAAAATCGAATTATTTACTACAGAAATAGAACAGGATATTCTCATATTCATTTTTTTTACCTTTATTCATATGTACTTTTTACTATTTCTGGTCTTTTGTATTACAAAATACAGTACCTATATTTTATTCTACTTAGGATTAGATCGAATATAAAACCGACAAATTTTTTTATAAATATCAAACTAGATATTTGACATATGGTTGAATAACATGGGATTGTTTTTTCTCTCCAAAACTCACCCTAAAGGTCTAATTAATTTGGTTTTGAAAACTAACTTGAAATTTTTGAAATTTGATTTTGGACTTTTGAATGATCTTGAAAAGCTGATGTGATTTTTATAGAGTCCTTAGGCTAACTAGTGAAACAAGCTCATTTTCAAAATTTTGAAATCGGAACCACTTTAAAATTTTTGAAATCAGAATTTGGATCTTTGCGTTAAAAGCCATTTTGTCAAAATTTCTCAAAAAATGACTTTTTTAACACAATTAGATACCACTACGACCTTTATTATATTGTCAAATTGTTGAAATTTCATAAAATAGTAAGAATTAGTATCTTATGTCCTTTAAAAATGGAAAAATTTGATAATTTTTGATTTTTTCAAAGTATTTAGTTAAAGATTGGTACATTTAGAATTATTTTCTCAAAAAATTTTGAAAAATTTCCAGTCGAGTATCTAAAAGTAGCTAATGTACCCGTATCTATGTAAGACAAGGCGCAAGTAATTGGTCTGAAATTTGAAATTTAATTTTTTATATCCTCCCTCTGACTGAATGAATTCTGAAATTGGAGGTGACTGTCGAATCAACTAATGGAATTTCTACTCACAATTTCAAATTTCAAACAGTTTTCTCAAGTCATCATCATTACAGAATTACATACACTACCTTAAACTATGTTAGTATATAAAGTATACAGTTGACTAAAATTTTTAAAAATTGTGTTTTTGGTCTGATAACCACAATTATAAGGTTTTATTCTATAGGTGTGTAATAAATGACAAAATACAAAATTAAGTCGAGCAAACTTCAAAAATCTCAATTTTATAAAAATTGAAATCCCGAATGAATTTTTAAAGGTCGAATTGTCCAAAAATTTTATAAAAGTTGCATGCATTTCATTGTAGTATAGTATCGTTATTTTCAGATTTTCAAGATCCTCAATGAGTGGTATTCCTTTTTATTTTCAATTTGAACTTTGATCAAAACAAGAAATCTAGGATTTCAAAATTAGAATTTGAGGTATGAATTTCAAAGTTTAAAAAGCTCAATTGTTCAAAATATTTCTAAAATTTTGCGTTTTTCGATGCTAAATCAATACTTAATTTTTAATTTCTTCCCTATTTTGGTTAAATTTACACCTATATTTTTGATCTAACTTTACCCCTGTATGAAATTAACCCATAATTTTTTTTTTCAAGACCAAAAATATAGGGGTAAATTCAACTAAAATGGAATGAGATTAATTCGGAGCCCTAAATCAAAGTTTTTCCGATTCTTTTTTCTGGGTTTTTGAGATCTAATTTAAGGATTTAAGGTCAATTAAATTAGCTCTGCTTTCACTATCCTAAATCCCCCAAAAATCATTAAAATAAATGGGTATTAAAGTGGAATAATTTTGTAAAATCTACAAAAGTACAAAAGTTTAAAAGTCTCAAAGTTTGTATTCTGAAGGTGCTGATTTGGCCTTCCAGGGGTCCGACATGAAACTCGAAAACTCGGCTGGAGACCCATTTTTCAAAAATAAAGAAAAAAAGATCCTTTTCTTACTACTACAACTATTACAAACAAATACAACTTTTCTTATCTTTACTATATAAGGTCTACAACCTACTGAAATCCACAAATCTTTTGAAATCTTTTGAAAAATTTGTACTTTTCTCTCAAATCCTTAGTTTTACAAATTCGTAGAATTTGTCGGCACTTTTGACAAGTGACCGAATACTATCAAGTAAGTAGTTATAAAGAAAAGAAAAGTGACCAACAAATGACCATAAAAGACCCTCATTATTACACACAAATCTTTAGAAAATTTAGAAAACATCTAAAATTTACTAATTTTTGTCACTTTCTTACTATAAAAATTTACAAAAAACTCAAATTTTTGGGATATGCATAATGGATTTCATCCCTATTTTGGTTGAATAATTCAAAAAAACCTAAAAAATTTGGGTTGATTAAGTTAGGCCAGAAATATAGGGGTAAATTCAACCAAAATAGGGATGAAATTAAATACAAGTCTAAAAAAAGTCTCTTCAGATACTCATAAATGAATATTTTTGTCAATTTTTGAATCTGAAATTTTTAGAAAATCTAAAAGATTTTACATTTTTGAAATTTCTAAAGCCATTTGTAATACAAATGGCCCAAAATTTGATGAAATTTTTCATAATTTTAAAGATCTCGATCTCGTTGGGCCTAATGTATTTTTATTCAATTTTCAAAACTTAAGGTGATGTTCTTGAGATTTTTAAAAATTTTCAATTTTCCTAATTTTTATGGGATTTGTAATTTCTCAATTTTTTCTTAACTTTAAGGCCTTGAATTGGAGTCTTTTTATGGCAATTTTTCTGGAAATTTTTGGCAAAATTTATGTAAATTTTTGCTTACCACTTTCTCAAGTAGAGGATTTTGATGTACATGATGATGTGAGTAAATGTCATGATGGGGTCGAACACCACCCAAATTGATGTCCGTTGTCAACATTTTTAAGTCTATTCAGTATTTAGTTAACTATTTCAAGTACATTCGAAAAAAACTATAATTTTTTCAAGTCCATGAAAAAAACTAAAACTAACTTTTTTGCCAAAAAACGAAATTTATGTAGCTAAATATTTCTAAATATTTACCCAATACTCTAATGTAATTCAAGTACTTTTATAATTAAAATTTAATTGGGTATATTTTTGTTTACTGTTTAGACTTTCGGTGCTTAAGGGTGAGTTAAGCCCAGTTTGAAAAAACTTTGATAATATTCAAGTAATAAAGAGTTGTGTAGTTAATGATAGGCTCTCACTGACTGACTGAACTTTACTTTACAGGCAAAGATATATAATTACTTTTTTTTACCCAAAAATTACTTATGGGGTTTAATACACAGTATTTAGATTCAATATATACTTTGTATAGCCAGTTTTTTGAGGTAAAAATATTCGATTTTAAGGATTTTAAGGTGAGTTTTGATACCTTAAAGACCAACTATTAGTAGTAGTATAACTTGTAGAATAAAGTCCG
>JAQIXA010002148.1:0-19422 GCA_034699045.1 Nanhermannia cf. coronata Gr-Ori-00579 | reverse complement strand
GTTTATGAAAACTTACTTTCCATACTGTCGCAGAGTTGCTTTGACATTTCCATATCCTTTTGATGGTACGAGATAGTGCTGAAGTAGCTTCCAAAGTCTTCTGAAGTTGTTGCCACCAGTGCTCCAATACTCCCTTTCGCTACTCCCTTAGCTCCATGGTAGACATCAAATCCCAGGATCATCGTTTTCTAGAAATACAAAAACAGAAAAAGCAAATTAGTTAAGTCATCGATACGAGTTGATCAATAAAAACCAATTATAATATAGTTAAGTATATAGATAATGAAGTTACCTTCAAGGGAATCTTAATTGTCCAAGGAATTCCTCCAAGCTTGGCGTTCATCTGGATCACAACCTTGGTGGCAATTGACATCAGCCCTTTAGCAGTCAGATTCTTGGCCAGGAAACACTGAGATGGTACTGGAAATAAATAAAAAGAGAAATTAGTAAAGATTGTAAGAGCATGGGGTTAATAATATTTGTAAAATAAGTAAAATTAAATAAAAGTTTACCTCCATAATCGACACAAAGTCTCTTCTTGATGGCTCCATACAGGTCAGCTTTGTTGTTGGGAAGGACAACGAACAGCATCTGGATTTTGTCCTTCACTTCGGCCATGATGTCTTCAATTTCCCTCATATAGTTGTTGATATTTGGTGCTTGTTGGATGATGCTGATCTTCATTGGGTCATTGATCTTCATGTTGAGAGGGTTGGCCACTTTCTTCATAATTGAAATCATGTTGGTGACGTTGGAGAAATCCCTTTGTGGAACAACGAAAACCCAATTCTTCATGTCAATTGTTGTCACCATCTGCTTACTCCGGAATCCCATTGTCCAATCAGCCTTCATAGTTGCATTTTCAGCTTTTCCACCAGCAAAAAGGATATTCTCTGGATCAAAGACTCGGCCAGTACAAGTTGACATTTTTGGTGCAAACACAAGTCCCCAGTCCTTAAGCTCCCTGGAAATTGGAATCCTCTTCAACTCCTCCCGAGTTCTCCTGTTTATCTAAAAAAGGGAATTAGAGAAATTCAAAAATTAGCAATCGGTCATCCCTTGAATAAAAACGACTTAAATATGTAGGTATTTAAAAAAGATCTTACCTCAACGTACTCTGTTGTATCAAAACTTCTTCTAAATCCTTCAATGGTCTTGATCCTGGCTCCTGGTCCCTGATGAAGATGGGTTGAAAGTGACTTCATCAGTTGAAAATTGGCTCTCATGGCATCAGTCAGGCCGGTGAGCTGGCATAATTCTGGAACAAGTTTGGCAGGCTTCAGTCCCAGTTCTCGATCCCTCTCCTTCAGTACAGCTAACAGCATTGGCTGCTTCTGGCTGTGAATTTCAATTTTGTAGGTATCCTTGAAGTACTCGATGAAGGTGATTGGTCCTTGCTTCTTCCTCTCAAAAGTTTCAGTTGGTCTCTCCTCCCAAAGAACTCCCTGGATTTTGTAAGTCTTGTGATTGTAAACTGTCATCACGATGGATCCAACGATTTCAGCCTCCACATTCTTCTTCCAGCCATCGCCACTTCCACTCCACTCATTCCTGATCTTCTTGATAATCTCAAAGACATTCTCAGTCCGAAGCACTTTATGGGTGACTGAAAAGAACAAAATAAATAAAAGGGATTAGTACATTCATTAGGTCTACTAAAACAAATATTTAAAACAAGGTTTTAGTGTTATAGATATAAAACAATAACTTACCTTCAACACAAAGCATAAGATCCTTTTCATGATTCCGAATTGAAGTAATGAATCCAGGCCAAAGGGTGATTCCAGCTGACTTGATTTCAATAGCTTTGGTGCTGTCGTAGTAGCCTCGTCCCATTGCTTCCAATTTCAATGCTGAGAGGATTTTCTTGACAATGATGTTGAAGAATTGAAGAAAAACTGGATCTCCTGGTTTTAAAGTTTTGACCATCTTGAGAGTGATATTGTGAGATCCACCTTCTCTTGTGACTCCTTCCAATTTGAGAGATTCTCCAATATTCAGTGCAGTATAAAGTTGACGATCCCCATCGTAGATGTAGGCTCCAATCTTCTCCTTGTTCTGCCAGACGAGACTTTTCTTGGTTCCAAGGTGGTCCATTGTTGGTTCAATAATGATGTCATATTGATAGAGATTCCAGGTGGTTGCCTTCTCCAACCGATAGTAGTTGACAGTGAGCTCGATCTCCTTTCCATTCTTTCCAGCCTTGTCAAAGTCAGATGATGGTCGAGTGTGAGTGTAGGGTTCACATCTCGAAATAGCATTTCCTCCACGACGAAATCCACGAGTGCTCTCCTCCACTAATTGCTTCTTCTTTTCTGCTGAGTCTGAAGATCCAATGGCCATCGATAGAACTCCACCAGCAAGTACTTCTGGAACAACTTCCTCTTCATGGGTTTGTAGAGATGCTTTTGGACTTCCAGATGATGATGATGACAATGGGATGTGTGAAATTGGGGATGAAGTTGATGATGATGAAGATAAAAGTCCACGTCCTGGTGATGGTGTCCTCAGCCTAGCCCTGAAAAATAGAATAGAAAATAATTAGCATCCTAAGCATCGACTTTAAATAATCAACAGTCAACAGATACTTAAAAACTAAAAATAAAAGACAATGACAATGACAATGACAATGACAATACATACCTTATTCCACTACCTCGACCCATAATAGGTTTCTTATTAGCTCCTTCCATTTCGATCCTGCGTTCTGGAGCAAAACTCCAATCTGACACTAGAGAAACAGCAATAGCAACAGCAACAACTGGAAAAAAAAGAATCAATTAATTAGAAAACATAGTACAGAAGACAATTAAATAACGAAGGATTCACTTTAAAAAATGACTTACGTTTGAAGACCTTGGGGTGAACAGGAACAACAGGGTACAGATACAGGAACCACAGGCACGAATTGATGGTCCAAAATCAAAAATTAAAAACTTTTCTTGAAAAACTTTAAGAGAAAATCGATGCTTTCCTGACGAACGCAAAATGCAGAGTGAAGCGGCCATTTTTTGTGGAGCCCTTTTATATCCCTTCAAAAAAGGTCAAAAACCCAACGGCCAAAGCAAAATACGTATTTATTTCCCAAAATAGAATTTGACCCTTACCTTTGGACTTTGACCTTTACTAAAAATACTCGTGTGCATATGGGCGGTCAGTTAAAATTTAAGACCGTTTATTTTCAGGTACCTTAAACTACTCCTACATAATAAAATGCCGCTATATTATATGTATTTATATATAAAGGTTCCCCTATTCATTATATGGGTAGGTACCATTAACTTAATTATTAACTTAATAAGTACCTAATTAAAGTACATAAGGTACCTAATTAAGATAGGGAAACATAAAGAAATTCGGTTAAAATGACCTTAAATTATCTACCTTAAAAATAAATGTCATTTTAAGGCTATTTATAAAATATCTTATATACCTAATACCTTGACTTTTACCTATAAATATTTAGTAGGGTACAATTACAATAATAGAAAGAATTCTTTCTACGTGTAGAAAGAATTTTATTTCTCGTACTTACGATTAGAAACCTAATGAATGATCTCTGAATTTTTATGTGCTGTAGGCTGTAGGTAAGGCTCCTAGTAATATTTAAGTAATTAAATTCTCAAAATATATAAAAATTAAATAGAAATTATCATTAAAAAATGTCACACTATTATTTTTTCTATCTTTATCAGTAGGGTGCTAATAATTTTACAAAGATATCAATTTCTTACTTTTGAAAATATCAAAATTTTGACTTATATTTAACTACTCGAATACTCGTAACTTAACCAGACTTACTTAAAAACTACATCGCTTGTAACTCAAATATCAAAATAGTAAATGAGCATTGAATTGACATCAAAATAAATTTTGAACAAAAAAGCTGGTAGAATGAGAATGATTTTTATTAAAAGAAAAAATTGCAGGTTCATAAATCTTTGGAGGGAGTCAAAAGGGAGAAAATAAATCACAAAAAAGTTTTTATCTTAAGAAACACTCGAACGATTATATATTATTGTAATTTTTATTATCGACTTTTATTTTCCATTAAAAAAAGGGTAAGGACTTGCCTTGAAAGTTTTGAAGTTTGTTTCCAGTAAGTCAAGATGCATTCAATTTCAATTCTCGAGTCGATATTTCATTTGTCCCGATGCGATGGATTCTTTCGTAAGAATACTAGATGATTCAAAAGAACCGAAAAATGAAAGCAACTAGTTATTTTTTGTGCAATCTCATAGACTAGAAAGGAAATGAGTAAGTTATCTATATTTTTTTTTAAACAGAAAAATGTTATTTTATTACTAAAGTATGTAGTAAGTATAGGTACCCTGCTCTAGGTAGTAGTAGTGTTGTATTTCGCTGCAGCTCGTCATTAAATTCTGTCGACGTGATTTTTTTTGAAGGGGAGACAAAATCAAAGTCAATCCAATTTTTCTCACTTTGTTCGTCAAAAAAATAGAATTTTCCCCCTTTTTTTGGAGAAATCATTCATGGAGAAAATAAGGATGTATAAGGATAAGTACAATACTAGTAGGTAGTAGTAGTAGAATATTGTACAGTTATGAATTTTTTCTAATCTTTCAAGACACTTAGAATTAGTTTTTGACTTTAATTTGAAGGGGAAAAAAGTAGAAAAATCGAATCACTTCGAGACTCGAGATAAGTATATTCAAGCAATGTACATTGAAATTCTAAAACAGGGTAGGATGCTATAAATATAACGTGCCCTACTACCTATGTATCTAGTCATATTGATAATTGAATTTGAATATCAAAATTCTAAAATACAGATATAAAATACCTATTAAGATACTATACTATGGTACCATACTACTTACGAATTATACTAAGATTAGGTTAGGAATTAGGATTTTATAGGGACCAAATTAGAACATTTTTGCCAGGTACCTAGTATATTTTATTGAAAATAGTTAAAGTCTAGTCACCTGTCTAATTCAGCTCTGAAAAAACTATTTTTAGACTAGAAATTCTATAGGAAATATATGTGACTAGGAAAATAAGATCAGTTTTTCAGAGCTAAACTAAAGGACTAAAGATCTTTGAAATAAAATTATCTTATGAGCTGTCCTATTACTATTACAGTACTCTACAGTCACAGTATGACATAGGTACATCTACTCTACTAATCGTAGTAGTAGAATCGGTAGGTTGAAATATAAAACACATAGGTAAATTAAGAGAAAGTCGAGAGAAAGTTTTTCAAAAAAATTTTTTTTACTAGTTTTTTTATTAATTTTTGCAATAAAAGCATTACCACACACATTATAACTAATTTTTAGTAAAGTATAAATATAAGTTATATATTTCAGATAAAAAATATTTGTATTTTATATAAATAGGTATATAGTAGGGTATATAAGGTAAATTACGATTACAATTACAACACATTCACAATTTTATAGTATTTCTCATTTAGTCAGAATAAATAGTTAACACTAGCTAACATTCATTTCTTGTAAAGATAAAGATACAGAATCTATTAAATATTCTATTAATAAATATCTTAAAATTAGATATAATTTATAATTTTTCTAACACTCACTCGGGAATCAGAATTACAATATTTTTTGGTTTTTAAATTACTAGCTTACGACAAACTTACTTTGTACCTAATGATTTAAAAGCAACTTAAATAATAATAATATTTTTTTTTTGAAAGTTTTTAATCCGTTTAATGCGATAAAACACCATTTCAATTTTGTATTTAATATTTAGTATTACACTTAATTGCAGCAGGGTCAAGTGTAAATAAAAAGTCCAAATTAAATAAAAATGATCACCGTGGATCTCAAATCTTTGTCTCTTTTTTTCATAAATACTTAATTTTTCATAAAATTTTATAAAAATGTCCATGAAATCCATAAAATATTTACTTTTTAAAGGTATGTAGTAGTAGTAGTAAATTTGAACTTGGTTTTACAATTAATCCCTTCTCTATTAAATTGTCGAATTCGTCATCAACAAATAAAAAATATCCTTGATGGTCCTGCCCAAAAGTTTTTTTTGTAAGAAATCACACTTTTGTATATTCACTCTCCTTATCTCAAAAATTCAATATTTCATTAAAGGTATATTCAGTTCTTTTCTTTTCATTATTCATTTGTGGTTTGTTGTGATGTGATCGAATAAATAGGTAATTCTTTGCATGTCCTGCATTATCTCTCTATCTCTGTGTGTATGTGTGTATGTTTTTGCGATTTATTTCTATTTTTTTAAAAGGTGTGAATTCCTGATTCAAGACTAGATTTATGATGTTTTTCTATCTTTCGATTCTTTCTAAATACCAATCAATACCCATCAAGGTTTTGTATTTTAATTTTTGCTTTTTTAGTAATTTATACGATTTTAAAATGGTTGGTTTGAAGCGCTCTAAAATACGATAATCATTATAATGTACTTAATCTACAAGTTTACATTAATAACTGAAAGAATAAAAAATTGCAACAAAGTAATGTGATGTTACACTTTCAATTGAATGAAAAGGTAATTAATTCTTGATTGTTTCACAAAAAAATTAAATCACACAAACATTTATAAAGTCTTTCATCAAGTACTAGCTTAATAAATTCTTTTACATACCTACTTAATTTATAATTTAAAATTAAAATCTAGCACTCACCTAGTCATACAAAGACGCTTATATAATTTTTACGAAATTCTAAGATTAAATAGATTATATATAGGTATATTAATATTAAAAGATCAACTAGCATTCAATGACATCCTTTCATTGTTAATCAAGTTTTTATAATAGTACCTTACATTAAAATATCTAGGTATTTTACACAACTATTTTATATTTTACCTATACAAAATATTCAATTTTGTCCGTCCCCTCAAAATCAATCAAAATGATAAGTAAAAACATACCATTACAATAATTAATAATAATGACCCTTTTTTTCTGAGAAAAAGGTCTAAATAGGGAATAGTTATTTATTAGGTAGTATTTTAGATATAATAAGAATAACTAATTTTTCTCTAATTTCCTTATTAATTATCCTATTTATTATCCTGAGATGACAATTATATTTTTGTATCAGTCTGATTATTATTATAAACAGGTAAATAAATGATTTGCAAAATTGCTAGTCAATGCTGCTGGTAATTATTAGTTTCAAAATTGTTAGGTATTTTTTTAGAATAGAATAAGTATTGCCATAAAATTATACTTTCTCCATTTGTAAATAAGAATAATATGAATATCTAGGTATTTGATTTGATAAAGAAAAAAGCCTGCCTTTTAACTTTTAAATAGTATCTATAAATTTTCGAAATTTTGAACAGGTACAGTACTAATTACAAATTAGGAAAAAAATAGTTAATGTTTTTCTAGTAAAAGTAACTTTTCATTTTAATTATGAATATATTTACAAATTACTATTAACCTTGTAATATTTTACTTACTTATTCATTCTATTCTGTAAGTATAACTTTGTATCTCAAACTGGAAAAGATAAAATTTTGTTTTCAGATCCTTTCAAAGGATTTGATTAATCAAGTAACCTCAATTTCATTTAATACTTTTTATATCTCATGCCATAATTGTATTTTAAAAGTTAAAAGTTCATTTAAAATAAATATAAAAAATAAAATAATTGTCAGTCTTTTTTGGTGTGATAAACTATTAATTAAAAACAATTTTACAGTTCTATCTGCACTTGCACTCTGCATCATTGCTACGGTCATTTTATAAACCTAAGAAATATGTAAAAATCAAATCGAATACTCGGACTTGAAGCATATCCCTAATGGCTACAAATGCCTAAAATATTTCTAATTCAATTTTCCTCCTTTTATTGAACACAATTAAGTTAATTAATTTTGCACACCTACGACTTGCTTTGAGTCTATGAGGGTAATCTTAATCGTAGAGTCAAGATAAAATTGAAATTGGACAAAATAGCTAGGTTAGGTGTAGAGTGTAGGGTAAGTAATAAAATAAATAGCTAGGAAAATGGAAATTCGAAATGAAGAAATATGCTACAATTACAATAACAAAATAAATTCCTATAATTATCAATGAAATGAAACTTTGAACAAATTTAAATTAAAATAAAGTCAGAAAATATTAACAAGGAATTTAAGCTACTCATATTATATAAGATAGAAGATAAACAAAACAAAACAACGAAACGAAACGAAAACTATCAAGAAGTTATAAATTATTTATAAAATAATATTTGTTTGTCATCAAGACCAGAAAATTTCAAATGTTTACTGGAAAAAGTATTCCTTTGATTATCTATTGCTGTAAATAAATTAAAATGAGCATAATATTTTCAATGTACATACTTCCTAATCCCTAATTTATCAAGTCCTTTCCTTTTCCTTTCACTCGTATTTATGAACATAAAATTTTGAACTTAAAATTATTTTTAAGATGTATGTAGGTGTAGGTAAGAGAAACATATTAACAAAGTAAGTTTTGATACTTAAAAACACTAGGGTTTTTTGTAAACCTAGATTTTAACCTATATATTTCACTCAGACTTTCATATTTCTCTTTATAAGTCTTGATTTTAAATATGCTACTGTATATGTATTTCCTATCTAGATAAATAATTTATGTAGAGCTCTTAAATATATTATTTGTTTTTCATAATAGAAAATACCTTTCATTAAGATACTATGCAAATGCAAACTACGCTACGATTCTTTTTAAATATTCTTATCTAATTCTAATACCCTATGATTTAAGTAAAAAATAACGATGTAGTATAGTACGTTATGGTATAAGTAGATGTACTAGTAGATGATCTTGAATCTTTTAAATACATAGGTAGATATATTTTTGAACAATTTACTTTACACTGCACTAGCTAATTGCTAATACCTACTAGCTAAATATTCTATCTTTATATGATGAGAATAAAATAGATATATATTCTCTTTGTTAATTCCCTTATGATTTAAAATGATCAGTCAAATGGTTTATAAGATGGCCTTTTTGTACTAAATGTAAAAGTAAAAGAAAGGCTTGCCTTGTTTTATATTAGAGATATCGACTTGTCTTGTCTTGTTTCAGTTTAATTTTCAATACATTGTTAATGTTAGCATTTCTATTTTTTCTTTTTCTGTCTCTTTTCTTTAATAACTGTGACCCAAAGCCGCTTCTGTCATACTCAAGCATAAAGACTCCAGTCTTGAAGTAATGTCCATCGTACTTCCATTTCCAACATTTCCCAATCCATTACCACTAATATTATTTCCTTGTTGAAGGTTGTTTGCATTCGTGTTTAAATTTAGATCATGTCCACCACCTAGGCTAAGGCCTGTTGATCCAAAATCCAAGCAACTTCCAAGAAATCCTTGATCAAGACAAATATTTGGAGGCGATGATGAAAGTGAGAAAAAGTTCGGAATTGGAGCTGAACGAGTCCTTTGTACAGATAAATGCGATCTTGCAGACTAAATTATTAAAAAACAATTAATTAAATGATGTTTTTCTTCTAATTAATATTTATTTGTTTACATTACTTACTTCCAAAATAGAGTCTTGAAGACTTGGTCTTTTTGCCATAAACATAGCTTGAATTGAATTTCCTGAATTCCAGGATTGTTGTTGACCAGAGTTCTGAGAACCCAAGCTTAGAACACGAGGTGAAAAATGTCGATTATGTCTTGTATTTCCATTCCCTCCATTGCTTTACAAATGAAAATTATTAATTTTAACGAATATGTATACTTTTAAATTTAAACTCTTTACCGATGTTGAAAATGAGGACCTCCTGAATTTCTCCGTCCAACGTGGCTTAATTGGTTCAATTGTTGTCTCCATAAAGAAAGAACTCTTTTTTGTTTGCCTGAAAATGCATCATGAGAGAGACACTTGTCCAAAACAGAAATTAATAAACCCTCACATTCCATATCTGGGTTGATTTCACATGCTGTAAAAAATTATTCTCTCATTAAATGAAAGTTAACTGTAACTATACTGTACTGTATGTATAAGCTATAATTTAATCATAATTTTATTATTTACCTTTTCCAACAACCCTTACCTATTTTGAAAAAAAATAGCATTTATTTAAAATACAAGTATAATTATTAATCGTTTATATCATCTATAATTGACAACCCTTACTATATAAGTAGGAATATCAACTTCATCTGATGGTGGCTGTGATTGTTGTGAAGGATCATTGGTACTTTTAGCATTATCAGAATTATCTTGATTCGTTGACGTATTGAAGTCATGATCAGTCGCTTGCTTGATGGGTGTTGTCAACATCTAATAAATATAAAAATTTTTTTTAAAATGGCAACTAAAACTTTATATTATTTTATGTATTACTATTACCCATTTTATTTCACTTAAAGCATTTCGAATATTATCGGGTGTCATTTCATCTAACAGTTTCTTCAAATGCATTGGTCTTTCTTTGAGTTTAGCAATTGATAAAACAATCTGTAAAAATTGAAATTAAATCATGAAAATAGCCATAAAATTAATTTAGATAAACGCATTGGGATTGGGATCGGAATGAATGTAATGAAAAAATTGAATGTTTAAATTACCTTATGTCTTGCTCCTTTCGTCACTCCTTGAGCTTCAAGCATTTCCTTTAAAATAAAGACAATTAAAATTAAAATAATCAAGTAATCATGAAGAGCATACCTCAGTAAGTGACATCATTTCTTCAAAAGTCAAATGAGCAAACAAAAAAGCATATTTATGAAGTCTGAGGCTTTTGAGCCAATATTGAACATCTAGAAATAAAAAAAATATTAATAAATATTAGTTATTTTTTATAAAGAATAAAAGGTAAGGTACTAACTCAGAATCAGAACATAACTCACTAGTCTTTTTTATTATGCAAATTTAGCTCGGAAAAACTAAATATTTGACCCGCTTTTATGTTTTCACAAAGAAAACTAGACTAAAACCAAAATCAGGTTTTTATTTAGAGATAAATTATTTATGAAATGAATTAATTACCTAATTGATCAAAACAAAAAGCTTGGCCAAAAAAAAAGAATAATTGGATATTTGGCACTAACTTGAACAACTCAACTATGCTATATACAAGCGCGCGCGCGCAACAAAGAAAGACATTTTTGTGTTTTGTTTTTGTCTGTCAATCAAAAAAACCACACTCTAACAAAAATCCTTAAAAATTGATATCAAAAAACAAAAATGAAAACCACTATTTAAAACCATCTTGACCTATTATTTCGATAAGACTGACCTGACCCTTGGCCTTGAAGGTAATATTAACTTTAATAAATCTTAAAATATCTATTTTTTTACTAAAAAAGCAACTGTATTTTGCAGTTTGCAATTATCGCCTGGCTCGCTAACCGCTAAGCTCTATATAATAGAAGGTTAAGGTTTATCGTAAATAATACGATATCGATAATAATTATGATTAGTATGAAGTATGATAATATTTATGATGTTGTA
Source organism: Nanhermannia cf. coronata Gr-Ori-00579 (assembly GCA_034699045.1). NCBI lineage: Eukaryota > Metazoa > Arthropoda > Arachnida > Sarcoptiformes > Nanhermanniidae > Nanhermannia > Nanhermannia cf. coronata Gr-Ori-00579. Next base: position 7,991 of record JAQIXA010002148.1, on the reverse strand, counting down.
ACCTTTGTTGTCTCTATCATAGTATTTTAATTGTTCATGATTATGATTTTTATAAGATGCCTGAAGTTAGATCTTTTGTGTTTGATTTTTTAACTGGTAAGTTGAAATACATTTTAACTGGATAAAAGGTAATTAAAATGATTTTTATTTTTAGGTGGGATATCCGCTGCTATCTCTAAAACAGCTGTAGCACCAATTGAGCGAGTGAAGTTACTTCTTCAAGTTCAGGATATTTCGAAGCAGATCACTGAAGATAAAAGATATAAAGGGATGATTGACTGCTTCGTTAGGATACCGAAGGAGCAAGGGTTTTTAAGTTTTTGGAGAGGGAATACGGCTAATGTGATTCGATATTTTCCAACTCAAGCACTTAATTTTGCCTTTAAGGTAGGTCATAATTATAATATATATGATATGATTGTCATGTCGAGACTCGAGACTAAAATGATTAACAAATATATTAAAACATTTCAGGATACTTTTAAAGACATGTTTATGAAAGGTGTTGACAAAAATGAGCAATTTTGGCGTTATTTTGCTGGGAATTTAGCCGGTATTTATTATTTTTTAACCTAATTTACCCAATTTAATTACAAATATAAATGATATACAATTCATCCTTAAATCTTCTCATTAATTTTTTATAGCTGGTGGAGCTGCAGGTTTATTAATATTTAAAATATTAAATATTAAAAACAATACGTTAACAAATATAATATAATATATATTTATGATTTTAGGAGCTACAAGCTTATGTTTTGTTTATCCTTTGGACTTCGCTAGAACAAGGCTTGCTGTAGATGTTGGAAGCCACAAGGGCAAAGATCGTGAATTCAATGGGTTGCTAGATTGCCTAAGAAAGATTGTCAAAAGTGATGGCATTTATGGACTTTACCGTGGATTCTCTGTCTCTGTTCAGGGAATCATCATCTATCGTGCATGTTACTTTGGCTTTTATGATACCGCTAAGGGAATGCTTCCAGATCCAAAGAGAACACCAATATATATTTCATGGATGATTGCTCAAACCGTACAGTAATAATATTTCCCTTTTATGCTATAAAACGAATAATTTTCTTTGCATTTAGGTGACTGTATTTTCTGGGATAATTTCCTACCCGTGGGACACTGTGAGGCGTAGGATGATGATGCAGAGTGGAAGAGCTTTGGAAGATATCCCTTACAAAAATACATTGGATTGTTGGGTCAACATTTACAAGCAAGAAGGAGCCAAGGCTTTTTTCAAAGGAGGCCTTTCGAATATCATCAGAGGAACAGGTAGGTTAAATTGCCAATGCATAAATTGACAAGATCTATGTTTGACCACCTAAATGATCTATCAGATCGTAAAGGTTCGATCCCAAAATTATTTTCAAAATACCTAATTAATTTCAATGGAGATTTGAATTCCATGTCAAAATATATAGTAAAAAAAGGCATTAAATAAGTTGAACTTTGAACAAGTCACTATTGGTCAATTAAGTTTAAGTGACTAAAATTATATCTAATTTGTTACCTTTTAAATTATCTCAAAAACCTAGAAATATCCGAATTTGAGGACAATTTTAACTCTATAGACTAATCGTAGTCTAATTATTAGTAATTATTCTCTTTTTCTTATGTTAATTTTCAGGTGGAGCTTTAGTACTTGTATTTTACGATGAGATCAAGGTTCTTTTTCAAGATTAAAGTTAAGTTATTTATGACACTCCATTCCATTTTTAATTTAATACTAGGTACTACCGACTACCTAATCTTAGAAATATTTTGTAGAATTTAGAATAACCTTTTTAAACATTTTTTAGATAAGAGACTGAAGTTTTAGTTTGAAGCATTATAATTTTTTAGATTCAAGATGATTTGGAATTAAAATCATGTTTAGATTGATATGTTATAATAATAACATAGTGATATAACTCCATTTTCTTCTCTAATATTCAATTCTTGTTCACTGTTCTAATTCCAATATTAATTTTTTTTAAATATAAATATTAAACATTGTACTACGCTGACTAGGTACTCATTTAATGAATAATATGAAGAGGTTTTAGAGTTTAGAATATTTTATAAAACAAACCTCTCATGCCTGGATTGCAAAATGTAGGTCTGTCATCTAGTAAATGTGATTCAGATCCTGAACTTTGAGGGCTCACTTCTGACGATAATGATAAACTTCTAGGTTTAACAGTTGAACACATGTCGTCCTAAAGAATGCATTAATCGATTAGATTATAGAATTAGAATATTCCTTATTGTTAGGTTTATTATTAAAAAACCGTTGAGCTCCAAGCGTCTGAAGAATGTAGAACAGGAGGTGTTAATGAATTTGACCTTCGAATTCGATGAAGATTATTTGAGCCTCCAAAATTCGTTATGCATAAACCGCCTAGAATTAGAATTTACAATAGAAAAATATTAGGCTATGTGTGGGCAAATATTTTTTGAGCTATTAAAGTTATAAATACTAATAGGTAGGTACTGTTTAAATTATCTGATAGGTTCGTTTTAATAGACAAATGTATAGGTAAACTTTTGATAGGTAGTTAAAGAAAATGTTTATAATTTATATTTTAACATACTTTGTGATCCTGGTGAGCCAGATAAACTACTTGCATTATTACTAGATGGTGAATTATTGGCATTATGTCCACCTTGTTGAGACCATGAGCTTCCAAATTCATTTGATGGTGGGCTTCCGCTACAGCTTGATGGGTATTGATTCATACCTTCAGTGCTCAGCCCGTTTGTATGTTGATTATGTTGTTGTTGAGATAACTTTTCTTCAAATTGATGAAGCCATGTTGCAAATAATCTGCCAAATTAAGGAAAACATTGTAATTGTAGGTGCTTAATTTATATTTCAAAAAAATTTGTATTTATTTGTATTTACCCTCTATCTTCAACAGTAAAAGCTGGATGAATTAGACTGTATGAGAGGATTTGCCTTGCCTACAAAAAATCAAGAGTATTGTATTAAGTAAAAAGTAACCTAATGAAATGACTCATTTGATGTGTTTTATTTTATACCTCTTCCATTCCAGAAGAATGGTCCAATGCAACAGCTAGTACTTTAGGAATGAGACCAAGATAGATCATCTGAAAAGATAGATTTATTAACTTTTAGAAATTCCCCAAAAATTTCGAAGTTTGAACACTTTATTATAAAGTACGACATAAATAATAGGTATTGATATTATGTTAATGTTAGAAAGGTATTCCATAATTTTCTTAGAATACATAGCCTCATATCATTTTGAATATATTCACTTTAATGACTATAATAAGTAAAATTAGCGATGATTACCTTTACGTCATTATTTTTCGGATTCAGCAACGGTAAATGGAATAATATGTCTCTCACAAGATTTTGTGATCTATCTTTCTCAAAATTTGCCACGAAATCTAACAGTGCAAGTCATTCATTAAAAGTCGTATCAACTTTATTAATTATAAGTTCAAGTCTTACTTGGATCATTTGCTAAAATTTCAGCTCGTCGGAGTTCAGCACAATCAGCTAATTAAAAAATTGAATAAAATATATTTTGATCATTTAATTTAAAATTTCATACATAGTTGTTTATGAAGAACCGAAGTAATAAATCTTGCTTGTGTTGGTTGAAGCCTAGAAAAGTTTATAAAAATCATTAGTTGGCAATTGGCTAGTTCACTGCATTGCATTGCATTGTTAAATCTCTTTTTAATATAGTTACGAGTATAGCATAGCAGATAGCAACATGCATAGGCTTAGGCTTACCTTCTGAGTAATGCGACCAGAGCAACAGTTTTTTCGCAACTTGACCATCGATCAAACCAATTACTAACTTGGCTCACTTGTTCACGGAACATTTTTCTTATAATAATGAATACCTTTAAAAAATGAGAAAAAAGAATCTATTAGAAAAGTATTAAAATGTATTATTTATTAGTACGCAAGAGTAATCTTATCCTTAGTTCTAGGTACTACTAGATATTTTTGCTTATAAATGAATTAGAATTAGAATTTTTACATTTCTTATAGAGATTTCAGATTTGCTTAATGAATAAATGCATATTAATAGATTTATATTTTAAGGAAAACGAAACTGAACTACCAATTAATTAGCAAATATATATCAACATTTCTTTCTAATATAATTATAATTATGATTATACGAGTATATCTACATATTGTAGAGTTGATAGTCGCATTCTCATTATGAGTTCCTTATAAATGCTTGTGCATTTGTACTTTGTACCTACCTACTTAATATTTATGATTACAATCATTAATAAGAATGAGTAAAGCATCTAGGTATCTTTCAAAATAAAAGCTAAATTATTTCGTTATTTATTATTATTTTCTTATTACAATCACGATTCGATTTTGGAATTCCAAAGCCAAAATCATTATTTGCATTTGCATCTAGAGTCTAGAGATGCAAATATATCATTCCCTAAAAAATTATTGTGATTATGATTATGATTGAATTGAAAATGAACTACTTTGTACATAGTTGTATTGCATATTGCAGTGTATAAATACGGAGTAATATTTAGTGTACCTATATGTATTTATTTACTCCAATAATATATAGGTTATACCTATTAGAAAGTAAGGTAGACAATTTTCGTTAGTAAACTCTATTATAAGTAGATGGTATATCTATAACTTACGATTAGTAAGGTACATTATAATATAATTCATACGAACAATCCTACGAGTCGAGTCGTGTTATTATTATTAAAGTGCAGTTGTGCATCCAATTCCAATTTGGCCTTGGACTTGAAAAAATACTAACACACTACTCTCCATTTAAAAATCTCATATTATTTTTATGTTCCTTTCCTAACGCTATTTGACTCTTTTCAAGGCTTTATTATTCCTTGGTTCTTCGTTCATGATGTTTTCGAAGTATCTGTAGATGGTCACAAAAAATCTACCATTGCAATGCATTTATCTCATATTTCGCTTTTCAGAGCTCAAATCAGACTTTTCTTAATATTGCATTGCATGCATATTATATGCATACCTATATATGCATGCATATGCATGCATACCTATACCATACCTTTATCTCATTTATTTACTCAAATTCAAAGAAAGATATGAATTCCTATTTTGAGTTTAGAACTTATTTCCGAAATCAAATTCGTTAATCATTTTTTTAGTCCATTGTGTTTAGGAAAAATTATTATTATTATTTTTTTGATTAAGAAATATCAGTAAGTAGAAAACTTATAGACCAAAAATTTGATTCTTATGATAGCAAAGTTTGGTATTTGATTGTTTGTTTGTATTTTCTAGATTATTCATTACTTACTTATCTTTAGTAATCTTATTTTTGCTAATTAGTGTAAAAATTGGTTAAAAATCATATATTCTTTTAAGATGCTTATCTGGTAAAGTGTGTCTATTGACTATTGGTACAATATAGTCTACTGTGTCTGTGCCCTACACTTTACACTACGTGAGTATGAGTTATTTATGAAAATGAAAAACTAGTGTCGTTTCTTATTTTTTTACATTTTAAAGCACATTTTATTTTGAGATGAATATGAATACTGTGAATGATTATAGGTATGTTTAGAAGGCACTGATGTTTAAAAAAAAATTAACTACCTAACTACTCTACTACTTTACGGTCTACTCCAAATTATGGCCAATTTTTTTTTGGTCTAGTCAGTCTTAACGACTAGAATTTGAGTTTGAGACTTGAGAAATAGACAGACATTTACGAGTATTATTAACAGACAGATCCCAAAGTAAAAGTGATGGTAAAATAAGAAATAGTACCCATACCCATATAAGAAGGTGATATTTCAAACAATTAGAAATACGGATATTTGCCATAAAATTCATGTGTTGAGAGTAGCTTTAAGTAGTTAATTATGAATTATGAACAATGCAAAATGCCTGTCATAAAATATTCATTAGAAAAAAACAAAAGAATTTCTCCTCTTTAGTTAACCATTTAAAATCTTCTAGGCCAAATACTGCAATTTTTAAACACTCTCGGAAATTGCCGTAAACTAAAAATTTCTAATTTATCTATTAAACTCGAAAATTTTGAATTTCATTTTACTGATATATTAGATAGATTCCTACTTTTTACTTACATAGGTAATATCAGTAGGTACCTTCAAGTATTACCTATACTTAATACTTGTACAATAATGTAGTAGCTTTGCATATAATTAATAGAATTTGGAAATTTTGGATATAGAACGCCAAGTGTAAATTTATAAAATTGAGTGGATATGTGTCATTCATTAGTCAAAGTCCTTTCTGAGATATTTTGCTCGTGTTCATGCTACCACTTACTCAATGATTAAAATTGAGTTTACAGACCTTAATAAAAAAAATTGTTTTAATATTAATAACCATAACCTACCTGTTGTTGGGCATTTACATGAATACAATTTTCTGATTATTTCCATATTTTACTAAAATGTTAGATTGAAGTTGTCTTAAAACAAGTTTCCTTACTTTTTACCTAAATTCAAATTAACAATTTTGTAAATTCTCATGTAAATTTTGCAAAATAAGTTTTTAGAGTTTTTGCAAACTTCAGGTACCTAGATATTATTTTATTGAATTTATGACCTGTAAGTAGGTAGTAAAAGTACTTAATCTACCAGTACTACAGCATACCTTATCTAACTACTATATTGGCAATGCTTGGTATTGATATAGATTGATATAGATTGTTTTTTGCAATTTTAAGGAAATTTTTTAAGTGTAATAGATAATGGGATTAACCATTTCAAATATAGTTCAAGACACAAATATTCATTCAAGTTTGAAGAATAGAGAATTATTAGATAAATGAAAACAAATTTTTATTTGAGGTAGGTGTGGGATAAAGTGTAAGTTATCGTATCAGAATCAATGTTTAAAGCTAAACTTACCAGAAATTAACCTGTTTCTGGGATGCTGAACAAAATCTTCACTATTTTTTATACTAGATACATATTACCTTATACCTAAGATTACAGATATACAAGAATTTTATCTTAATCATAATTCATACTACATTTACTCATATAAATGAATAATTAATTTGACCCTGTTTAAAATTTAGGCAAAAGTAAGAAAGATTTTCCTTTTTTGAGAGAAATGAGAACTCAAAATTTACATTTTTAGCATTAATTAATTAAATATATGTGCATTTACTCATTATTACAAATTCAAATTAGTAGATAGGGTACAAAAAAAGAAATCTGCATTTCTGCTCTCTTTCTTGAAATCTTTTTCAAGAAAAATTGAAAGGTATTCCAATTTGAAATGAAATTAATTAAAATCTAAGTACTATACTGTAGTTGTATCCGCATTTCTTATTAGAGTTTCGAATGTCAATTTTATGAAATTGTAATTTGTTCAGTATGACTTTTACAAGTGTGTCTGTATAAAAGATTTAAAGAATAGATATTTATCTTTGATTCTATCAATTGTTCTTGTATATATTTATCTTATCCATCTTTGAGATATTCAAATCTTCGTTTTAAAATGCATATAGGTCTCAAATTTTGTTTTCTACTCGCAAGTATTGTGATTATGATTGGCAATTGGCTTATATGGACTGCTCTCTTTGCTGTTGAAATTGAGATTATTAGATTAATATTTCGAATTGGTTGAATGATCTATGATGTGCTGTATTTGAGATTTAGAAACAATTATGAATTCATATTTTTATTATCTACCTATAAGTATATATAAGCTCGAATTTGGAATACATAGTCCTTAATCTTTCATTTTCGTACGAACAAATGTTTGTAGAAGAATATATAGTCATAGCCGCAGGTTTTTAAGACAGATAAATCGATGACAAATATTAGCATTCGATATTCTTTATAGGTATTGATATTGTTTGAAATTTTTATCTACAGAATAGAGAGATAGCTTTATTTGTATTTAATACGGATATAGCTAGTTTAAGTAGGGTCGACGAAAAAAAAACATTCGCTTAAGAACATCGACTTAAAAACTTACACATTTAAACAACGACGCTTTA